>JANDEH010000168.1:0-23476 GCA_024610705.1 Tetragnatha versicolor
TAGGGGGGTGGCCTTAAACGGCTTTAGGCACCGTATTACTCAGTCTGTGAGCGACTCAGAAGGGCTACAAGGCCATACAGGGAGCAGGCCCAACCCCCCAAAATCAAGTCGCTTGGACTCCAAACTCGCAGGGTATCTTCTATGCATAATACTACACATTCTGTGCGAATTTGAGCCCCGAGGAAGAATTCTAGACCCTCTAGGGGGGTGGCCTTAAACGGCTTTAGGCACCGTATTACTCAGTCTGTGAGCGACTCAGAAGGGCTACAAGGCCATACAGGGAGCAGGCCCAACCCCCCAAAATCAAGTCGCTTGGACTCCAAACTCGCAGGGTATCTTCTATGCATAATACTACACATTCTGTGCGAATTTGAGCCCCGAGGAAGAATTCTAGACCCTCTAGGGGGGTGGCCTTAAACGGCTTTAGGCACCGTATTACTCAGTCTGAGCGACTCGGAACGGCTACAAGGCCATACAGGGAGCAGGCCCAACCCCCCAAAATCAAGTCGCTTGGACTCCAAACTCGCAGGGTATCTTCTATGCATAATACTACACATTCTGTGCGAATTTGAGCCCCGAGGAAGAATTCTAGACCCTCTAGGGGGGTGGCCTTAAACGGCTTTAGGCACCGTATTACTCAGTCTGTGAGCGACTCAGAAGGGCTACAAGGCCATACAGGGAGCAGGCCCAACCCCCCAAAATCAAGTCGCTTGGACTCCAAACTCGCAGGGTATCTTCTATGCATAATACTACACATTCTGTGCGAATTTGAGCCCCGAGGAAGAATTCTAGACCCTCTAGGGGGGTGGCCTTAAACGGCTTTAGGCACCGTATTACTCAGTCTGTGAGCGACTCAGAAGGGCTACAAGGCCATACAGGGAGCAGGCCCAACCCCCCAAAATCAAGTCGCTTGGACTCCAAACTCGCAGGGTATCTTCTATGCATAATACTACACATTCTGTGCGAATTTGAGCCCCGAGGAAGAATTCTAGACCCTCTAGGGGGGTGGCCTTAAACGGCTTTAGGCACCGTATTACTCAGTCTGTGAGCGACTCAGAACGGCTACAAGGCCATACAGGGAGCAGGCCCAACCCCCCAAAATCAAGTCGCTTGGACTCCAAACTCGCAGGGTATCTTCTATGCATAATACTACACATTCTGTGCGAATTTGAGCCCCGAGGAAGAATTCTAGACCCTCTAGGGGGGTGGCCTTAAACGGCTTTAGGCACCGTATTACTCAGTCTGAGCGACTCGGAACGGCTACAAGGCCATACAGGGAGCAGGCCCAACCCCCCAAAATCAAGTCGCTTGGACTCCAAACTCGCAGGGTATCTTCTATGCATAATACTACACATTCTGTGCGAATTTGAGCCCCGAGGAAGAATTCTAGACCCTCTAGGGGGGTGGCCTTAAACGGCTTTAGGCACCGTATTACTCAGTCTGTGAGCGACTCAGAAGGGCTACAAGGCCATACAGGGAGCAGGCCCAACCCCCCAAAATCAAGTCGCTTGGACTCCAAACTCGCAGGGTATCTTCTATGCATAATACTACACATTCTGTGCGAATTTGAGCCCCGAGGAAGAATTCTAGACCCTCTAGGGGGGTGGCCTTAAACGGCTTTAGGCACCGTATTACTCAGTCTGTGAGCGACTCAGAAGGGCTACAAGGCCATACAGGGAGCAGGCCCAACCCCCCAAAATCAAGTCGCTTGGACTCCAAACTCGCAGGGTATCTTCTATGCATAATACTACACATTCTGTGCGAATTTGAGCCCCGAGGAAGAATTCTAGACCCTCTAGGGGGGTGGCCTTAAACGGCTTTAGGCACCGTATTACTCAGTCTGTGAGCGACTCGGAAGGGCTACAAGGCCATACAGGGAGCAGGCCCAACCCCCCAAAATCAAGTCGCTTGGACTCCAAACTCGCAGGGTATCTTCTATGCATAATACTACACATTCTGTGCGAATTTGAGCCCCGAGGAAGAATTCTAGACCCTCTAGGGGGGTGGCCTTAAACGGCTTTAGGCACCGTATTACTCAGTCTGTGAGCGACTCAGAAGGGCTACAAGGCCATACAGGGAGCAGGCCCAACCCCCCAAAATCAAGTCGCTTGGACTCCAAACTCGCAGGGTATCTTCTATGCATAATACTACACATTCTGTGCGAATTTGAGCCCCGAGGAAGAATTCTAGACCCTCTAGGGGGGTGGCCTTAAACGGCTTTAGGCACCGTATTACTCAGTCTGTGAGCGACTCAGAAGGGCTACAAGGCCATACAGGGAGCAGGCCCAACCCCCCAAAATCAAGTCGCTTGGACTCCAAACTCGCAGGGTATCTTCTATGCATAATACTACACATTCTGTGCGAATTTGAGCCCCGAGGAAGAATTCTAGACCCTCTAGGGGGGTGGCCTTAAACGGCTTTAGGCACCGTATTACTCAGTCTGTGAGCGACTCGGAACGGCTACAAGGCCATACAGGGAGCAGGCCCAACCCCCCAAAATCAAGTCGCTTGGACTCCAAACTCGCAGGGTATCTTCTATGCATAATACTACACATTCTGTGCGAATTTGAGCCCCGAGGAAGAATTCTAGACCCTCTAGGGGGGTGGCCTTAAACGGCTTTAGGCACCGTATTACTCAGTCTGAGCGACTCGGAACGGCTACAAGGCCATACAGGGAGCAGGCCCAACCCCCCAAAATCAAGTCGCTTGGACTCCAAACTCGCAGGGTATCTTCTATGCATAATACTACACATTCTGTGCGAATTTGAGCCCCGAGGAAGAATTCTAGACCCTCTAGGGGGGTGGCCTTAAACGGCTTTAGGCACCGTATTACTCAGTCTGTGAGCGACTCAGAAGGGCTACAAGGCCATACAGGGAGCAGGCCCAACCCCCCAAAATCAAGTCGCTTGGACTCCAAACTCGCAGGGTATCTTCTATGCATAATACTACACATTCTGTGCGAATTTGAGCCCCGAGGAAGAATTCTAGACCCTCTAGGGGGGTGGCCTTAAACGGCTTTAGGCACCGTATTACTCAGTCTGTGAGCGACTCAGAAGGGCTACAAGGCCATACAGGGAGCAGGCCCAACCCCCCAAAATCAAGTCGCTTGGACTCCAAACTCGCAGGGTATCTTCTATGCATAATACTACACATTCTGTGCGAATTTGAGCCCCGAGGAAGAATTCTAGACCCTCTAGGGGGGTGGCCTTAAACGGCTTTAGGCACCGTATTACTCAGTCTGTGAGCGACTCAGAAGGGCTACAAGGCCATACAGGGAGCAGGCCCAACCCCCCAAAATCAAGTCGCTTGGACTCCAAACTCGCAGGGTATCTTCTATGCATAATACTACACATTCTGTGCGAATTTGAGCCCCGAGGAAGAATTCTAGACCCTCTAGGGGGGTGGCCTTAAACGGCTTTAGGCACCGTATTACTCAGTCTGTGAGCGACTCAGAAGGGCTACAAGGCCATACAGGGAGCAGGCCCAACCCCCCAAAATCAAGTCGCTTGGACTCCAAACTCGCAGGGTATCTTCTATGCATAATACTACACATTCTGTGCGAATTTGAGCCCCGAGGAAGAATTCTAGACCCTCTAGGGGGGTGGCCTTAAACGGCTTTAGGCACCGTATTACTCAGTCTGTGAGCGACTCAGAAGGGCTACAAGGCCATACAGGGAGCAGGCCCAACCCCCCAAAATCAAGTCGCTTGGACTCCAAACTCGCAGGGTATCTTCTATGCATAATACTACACATTCTGTGCGAATTTGAGCCCCGAGGAAGAATTCTAGACCCTCTAGGGGGGTGGCCTTAAACGGCTTTAGGCACCGTATTACTCAGTCTGTGAGCGACTCAGAAGGGCTACAAGGCCATACAGGGAGCAGGCCCAACCCCCCAAAATCAAGTCGCTTGGACTCCAAACTCGCAGGGTATCTTCTATGCATAATACTACACATTCTGTGCGAATTTGAGCCCCGAGGAAGAATTCTAGCCTCTTCACACCCTAGGTGCACATATGTGTACCTTTCAAAATCTGCTTCAAAACATGTAATAATGATAATATTTTAAATTTTAACCTCATTTCCAAGTTCGTAGACGTTTTTGCTTTGAACAGAACATCACAGATGGCAGCATGATCGCGGAATTTTAGGTGCTTTGATTGTTTACAAATAGTTATTCCTGAAAATGGCGACTAATCGGCGTGCTCGAAAACGTAAGTACTTTTCATTATTTTAAATATTATATATTGTTAAAATAAAATTTTATTTCAAAACCTTAGTGTTTCAAAAACAATTGAGTATTGTTGTATTTGCCAGAAAGTTTTATTTAAAAGCTGTATCAAGGATAATACTAACATACACATATGTGTATGTTAGTCCATTCTACACGTTTTTACCATGTAGTTGATAAAATGCGTTTATCCTGTTGTTTAGGAGATAATCATGGTTGAAATGGATGATAGTTAATAATATTTAGTATTTTTAGAAACTTTATAAAACAACCTTGTAAATAATTTTATTTTTGACCTAGTATTGCACAAGTTTTTACATTTTTCTCTGATTTTTGTGTTCTATAACCATGTCTGTGTTAGACTGTAATATTTTCTTTGTTGTTTTGCAATAATTAGAGTTCATAAAAATGAGTTGTTAGGTTTTAAAAAAATCAGGTTATCAACCCAATTATAATTTTCAGATCAGCATGTATCAGAAAATTTTTAAAACATGTTTAGTCTGCCAAAACATTAAGGAAAATTATAAAAGTAAGGGAGGGTCATTACAGAATAAAATTAGTGTGAATATAATTTTTGAAACAATAACTTTTAAAAGGCCAAATTAATAATGTAATAATTTGTTACTATTAATTTTAACCCCATAGTTATGATTTTAATTCTTAAATTGGTCTGCTTATTTTTCTAGCTGCATTGACTCAAGAAGCAATCGAGAAGTATTTACAGCAGAGTGATTTATCTGATGTATCAAGCGACAGTGATGATGGATGGCCTGTTCCAAATGATAATAATGAAAGTCAAGATTCTTCTACAGATTCTTCTTCTACAGATTCTAGTGGTCCATCCACCCCAGTAGTTGTTAGAAGAAAAACAAAACAAGCAAGAGATCAAACTTGGAAGGCTAAGAAGTAAGAATTATAATTTTTTTCTCTTATATTTGGAGTTTTCAAAATATTTCATAAATGAATAATAAAGGGTCACTAAACTCCTCCTTCTAAAAATCTTTTAAAATTTCCTGTTTTGTCAAAAATATTTTAATAGAACTCATACACATGGAAGTAAGTCTATTTCAATTTATGAACTCATGTATCAAGTTAAAGATCAGTTTGCCAATACCAAAAATTACCCTGGCACATTACATTTATCTGAACAGGTTTAGGTATTTAGTGATATTTTATTTATTTACAGGATGATTCAGAAGAGTGTATTGACTGATGAAAATAATGTGGATGTTTGTGAGCCCCCGTCCCCTCTTGAATCATTTTTCGAATACCTAAATGTAGACTTTTTTAAGAAAATTGCTGATGAAACTAACCTGTATTCGGCTCAAAAAAGAGACCATAAGTCAGTGAATACAAATGTCAATGAGATTATGAAATTAGTTGGATTACACATTGTTATGGGGACATTAAAATATCCCCAAGTTAAATTGTACTGGTCCCGAGACCTATCTGTTAACTGTGTATTGGAAACAATGTCTAGAGATAGGTTTTTTGAACTAAGAAACTATCTGCACTTTGCCGATAATGAGTTGGGAGTAGATAATCCAGATGCACTCTGGAAAGTGCGACCTTTCCTTGACCCAATTAGGGAAAAATGTTTGACTTTACCCCGTCCCAAACACATATCCTTGGATGAACAGATGATACCATTCTCTGGGCGTTGTAAGTTTCGGCAATATGTCCCAAGTAAACCAAATCCTCTGGGGCTTAAAAATTTTGTTTTGTCTGCCCCAGATGGTTTGGTTTTGGATTTTAAAATTTACCACGGCAGAGGATGTGTATCATCTGAAGACATATCAAATTTAGGTGTAGGTGGAGGGGTGGTCAAGATCTTATCTGAAACTGTTCCCCGGGACTTGTCTCACATTATCTACACAGATAGATTCTTCACAAGCATGAGAATTGCAGAATATCTGCTTGAAGAAGGAATTTTCATTGTGGGGACTGTAAATTCCAATAGAATAGGATCAGTTCAACACAAGCTGAAAAAAGATAAAGAACTGAAAAGAGGTGAGTGGGATGAGTATGTGCGGGAAGATGAAAAGATGTGTGTTGTCAAATGGAAAGACAACAAATGTGTAACGTTTCTTTCAACTTGTGTTGGGAGTGAACCCAATTCTTCTTGTATGAGGTGGTGTTCGGAAGAGCACAAAAAGGTTAGTGTCCCACAACCTGCTGTTGTAAGTCTATACAATTCTAGTATGGGAGGGACAGACCTTTGTGATAGATACTTGGCGTACTATCGTTGTTCGATAAGAACGAAGAAGTGGACGATTAGAATGTTCACACATTTTGTAGATTTGGTGGTTTCCAATTGTTGGGTAATGTATGTTAGATTCCATAAGGCCAATGGAATAAAAAAGTTCATGCCCCTTATGGAATATAGAATGGCTGTTGCTTCGGGTCTGTTGAAATTTGAAGGGAACCTATCCACTACTTCAAATAGAGGAAGGCCTAGAAAAATTTCTAGTTCAGAGGACGAAGAACTGCCTCCCACAAAACAACGTAAGGTTGTGAGCCGGCCACAGAAAGAAGTACAATTTGACAACGTTGGTCATCTACCCCGATTTATGGATGACAAATATGCATCCAAATGTAGATTTATTGGATGCAAATCCAGGTCTAGAGTTATGTGCATAAAATGCAACCTTTATTTATGTGTCCTAAAGAATAATTGTTTTGAAAAATTCCACTCAAAATAACTGAAATGTGATGTAAATAATGTATTAAAAAATAAAATTAATGTTTTTTTTTCATTTATGTGGAATTATTTCTTTACTTATAAGTATTATTTATTTGAAATGTATAATATTGCTTTCTATATATGTGTTTTAACTTCTTTAATAAGAAAAATATCAATGTAGAAATTTATGCAAAATTGCTCGGTAGAGAACTGAGGTGCACATATGTGTACCCGAAATTTTTAGCCCCCTATTGCATATAAAAATTTAAAAAAAATTTTTTCATTGACTCTGATACCTAATTAGCTAAATAAAACAGAAAAAATTTTTTTATGTAAATTTCCTAATTCTTGGGTGTGAAGAGGCTAGACCCTCTAGGGGGGTGGCCTTAAACGGCTTTAGGCACCGTATTACTCAGTCTGAGCGACTCGGAACGGCTACAAGGCCATACAGGGAGCAGGCCCAACCCCCCAAAATCAAGTCGCTTGGACTCCAAACTCGCAGGGTATCTTCTATGCATAATACTACACATTCTGTGCGAATTTGAGCCCCGAGGAAGAATTCTAGACCCTCTAGGGGGGTGGCCTTAAACGGCTTTAGGCACCGTATTACTCAGTCTGTGAGCGACTCAGAAGGGCTACAAGGCCATACAGGGAGCAGGCCCAACCCCCCAAAATCAAGTCGCTTGGACTCCAAACTCGCAGGGTATCTTCTATGCATAATACTACACATTCTGTGCGAATTTGAGCCCCGAGGAAGAATTCTAGACCCTCTAGGGGGGTGGCCTTAAACGGCTTTAGGCACCGTATTACTCAGTCTGTGAGCGACTCAGAAGGGCTACAAGGCCATACAGGGAGCAGGCCCAACCCCCCAAAATCAAGTCGCTTGGACTCCAAACTCGCAGGGTATCTTCTATGCATAATACTACACATTCTGTGCGAATTTGAGCCCCGAGGAAGAATTCTAGACCCTCTAGGGGGGTGGCCTTAAACGGCTTTAGGCACCGTATTACTCAGTCTGTGAGCGACTCAGAAGGGCTACAAGGCCATACAGGGAGCAGGCCCAACCCCCCAAAATCAAGTCGCTTGGACTCCAAACTCGCAGGGTATCTTCTATGCATAATACTACACATTCTGTGCGAATTTGAGCCCCGAGGAAGAATTCTAGACCCTCTAGGGGGGTGGCCTTAAACGGCTTTAGGCACCGTATTACTCAGTCTGTGAGCGACTCGGAACGGCTACAAGGCCATACAGGGAGCAGGCCCAACCCCCCAAAATCAAGTCGCTTGGACTCCAAACTCGCAGGGTATCTTCTATGCATAATACTACACATTCTGTGCGAATTTGAGCCCCGAGGAAGAATTCTAGACCCTCTAGGGGGGTGGCCTTAAACGGCTTTAGGCACCGTATTACTCAGTCTGAGCGACTCGGAACGGCTACAAGGCCATACAGGGAGCAGGCCCAACCCCCCAAAATCAAGTCGCTTGGACTCCAAACTCGCAGGGTATCTTCTATGCATAATACTACACATTCTGTGCGAATTTGAGCCCCGAGGAAGAATTCTAGACCCTCTAGGGGGGTGGCCTTAAACGGCTTTAGGCACCGTATTACTCAGTCTGTGAGCGACTCAGAAGGGCTACAAGGCCATACAGGGAGCAGGCCCAACCCCCCAAAATCAAGTCGCTTGGACTCCAAACTCGCAGGGTATCTGCTATGCATAATACTACACATTCTGTGCGAATTTGAGCCCCGAGGAAGAATTCTAGACCCTCTAGGGGGGTGGCCTTAAACGGCTTTAGGCACCGTATTACTCAGTCTGTGAGCGACTCAGAAGGGCTACAAGGCCATACAGGGAGCAGGCCCAACCCCCCAAAATCAAGTCGCTTGGACTCCAAACTCGCAGGGTATCTTCTATGCATAATACTACACATTCTGTGCGAATTTGAGCCCCGAGGAAGAATTCTAGACCCTCTAGGGGGGTGGCCTTAAACGGCTTTAGGCACCGTATTACTCAGTCTGTGAGCGACTCAGAAGGGCTACAAGGCCATACAGGGAGCAGGCCCAACCCCCCAAAATCAAGTCGCTTGGACTCCAAACTCGCAGGGTATCTTCTATGCATAATACTACGAATTCTGTGCGAATTTGAGCCCCGAGGAAGAATTCTAGACCCTCTAGGGGGGTGGCCTTAAACGGCTTTAGGCACCGTATTACTCAGTCTGTGAGCGACTCGGAACGGCTACAAGGCCATACAGGGAGCAGGCCCAACCCCCCAAAATCAAGTCGCTTGGACTCCAAACTCGCAGGGTATCTTCTATGCATAATACTACACATTCTGTGCGAATTTGAGCCCCGAGGAAGAATTCTAGACCCTCTAGGGGGGTGGCCTTAAACGGCTTTAGGCACCGTATTACTCAGTCTGTGAGCGACTCAGAAGGGCTACAAGGCCATACAGGGAGCAGGCCCAACCCCCCAAAATCAAGTCGCTTGGACTCCAAACTCGCAGGGTATCTTCTATGCATAATAATACACATTCTGTGCGAATTTGAGCCCCGAGGAAGAATTCTAGACCCTCTAGGGGGGTGGCCTTAAACGGCTTTAGGCACCGTATTACTCAGTCTGTGAGCGACTCGGAACGGCTACAAGGCCATACAGGGAGCAGGCCCAACCCCCCAAAATCAAGTCGCTTGGACTCCAAACTCGCAGGGTATCTTCTATGCATAATACTACACATTCTGTGCGAATTTGAGCCCCGAGGAAGAATTCTAGACCCTCTAGGGGGGTGGCCTTAAACGGCTTTAGGCACCGTATTACTCAGTCTGAGCGACTCGGAACGGCTACAAGGCCATACAGGGAGCAGGCCCAACCCCCCAAAATCAAGTCGCTTGGACTCCAAACTCGCAGGGTATCTTCTATGCATAATACTACACATTCTGTGCGAATTTGAGCCCCGAGGAAGAATTCTAGACCCTCTAGGGGGGTGGCCTTAAACGGCTTTAGGCACCGTATTACTCAGTCTGTGAGCGACTCAGAAGGGCTACAAGGCCATACAGGGAGCAGGCCCAACCCCCCAAAATCAAGTCGCTTGGACTCCAAACTCGCAGGGTATCTTCTATGCATAATACTACACATTCTGTGCGAATTTGAGCCCCGAGGAAGAATTCTAGACCCTCTAGGGGGGTGGCCTTAAACGGCTTTAGGCACCGTATTACTCAGTCTGTGAGCGACTCGGAACGGCTACAAGGCCATACAGGGAGCAGGCCCAACCCCCCAAAATCAAGTCGCTTGGACTCCAAACTCGCAGGGTATCTTCTATGCATAATACTACACATTCTGTGCGAATTTGAGCCCCGAGGAAGAATTCTAGACCCTCTAGGGGGGTGGCCTTAAACGGCTTTAGGCACCGTATTACTCAGTCTGTGAGCGACTCAGAAGGGCTACAAGGCCATACAGGGAGCAGGCCCAACCCCCCAAAATCAAGTCGCTTGGACTCCAAACTCGCAGGGTATCTTCTATGCATAATACTACACATTCTGTGCGAATTTGAGCCCCGAGGAAGAATTCTAGACCCTCTAGGGGGGTGGCCTTAAACGGCTTTAGGCACCGTATTACTCAGTCTGTGAGCGACTCAGAAGGGCTACAAGGCCATACAGGGAGCAGGCCCAACCCCCCAAAATCAAGTCGCTTGGACTCCAAACTCGCAGGGTATCTTCTATGCATAATACTACACATTCTGTGCGAATTTGAGCCCCGAGGAAGAATTCTAGACCCTCTAGGGGGGTGGCCTTAAACGGCTTTAGGCACCGTATTACTCAGTCTGTGAGCGACTCAGAAGGGCTACAAGGCCATACAGGGAGCAGGCCCAACCCCCCAAAATCAAGTCGCTTGGACTCCAAACTCGCAGGGTATCTTCTATGCATAATACTACACATTCTGTGCGAATTTGAGCCCCGAGGAAGAATTCTAGACCCTCTAGGGGGGTGGCCTTAAACGGCTTTAGGCACCGTATTACTCAGTCTGTGAGCGACTCAGAAGGGCTACAAGGCCATACAGGGAGCAGGCCCAACCCCCCAAAATCAAGTCGCTTGGACTCCAAACTCGCAGGGTATCTTCTATGCATAATACTACACATTCTGTGCGAATTTGAGCCCCGAGGAAGAATTCTAGACCCTCTAGGGGGGTGGCCTTAAACGGCTTTAGGCACCGTATTACTCAGTCTGTGAGCGACTCGGAACGGCTACAAGGCCATACAGGGAGCAGGCCCAACCCCCCAAAATCAAGTCGCTTGGACTCCAAACTCGCAGGGTATCTTCTATGCATAATACTACACATTCTGTGCGAATTTGAGCCCCGAGGAAGAATTCTAGACCCTCTAGGGGGGTGGCCTTAAACGGCTTTAGGCACCGTATTACTCAGTCTGAGCGACTCGGAACGGCTACAAGGCCATACAGGGAGCAGGCCCAACCCCCCAAAATCAAGTCGCTTGGACTCCAAACTCGCAGGGTATCTTCTATGCATAATACTACACATTCTGTGCGAATTTGAGCCCCGAGGAAGAATTCTAGACCCTCTAGGGGGGTGGCCTTAAACGGCTTTAGGCACCGTATTACTCAGTCTGTGAGCGACTCAGAAGGGCTACAAGGCCATACAGGGAGCAGGCCCAACCCCCCAAAATCAAGTCGCTTGGACTCCAAACTCGCAGGGTATCTTCTATGCATAATACTACACATTCTGTGCGAATTTGAGCCCCGAGGAAGAATTCTAGACCCTCTAGGGGGGTGGCCTTAAACGGCTTTAGGCACCGTATTACTCAGTCTGTGAGCGACTCAGAAGGGCTACAAGGCCATACAGGGAGCAGGCCCAACCCCCCAAAATCAAGTCGCTTGGACTCCAAACTCGCAGGGTATCTTCTATGCATAATACTACACATTCTGTGCGAATTTGAGCCCCGAGGAAGAATTCTAGACCCTCTAGGGGGGTGGCCTTAAACGGCTTTAGGCACCGTATTACTCAGTCTGTGAGCGACTCAGAAGGGCTACAAGGCCATACAGGGAGCAGGCCCAACCCCCCAAAATCAAGTCGCTTGGACTCCAAACTCGCAGGGTATCTTCTATGCATAATACTACACATTCTGTGCGAATTTGAGCCCCGAGGAAGAATTCTAGACCCTCTAGGGGGGTGGCCTTAAACGGCTTTAGGCACCGTATTACTCAGTCTGTGAGCGACTCAGAAGGGCTACAAGGCCATACAGGGAGCAGGCCCAACCCCCCAAAATCAAGTCGCTTGGACTCCAAACTCGCAGGGTATCTTCTATGCATAATACTACACATTCTGTGCGAATTTGAGCCCCGAGGAAGAATTCTAGACCCTCTAGGGGGGTGGCCTTAAACGGCTTTAGGCACCGTATTACTCAGTCTGTGAGCGACTCAGAAGGGCTACAAGGCCATACAGGGAGCAGGCCCAACCCCCCAAAATCAAGTCGCTTGGACTCCAAACTCGCAGGGTATCTTCTATGCATAATACTACACATTCTGTGCGAATTTGAGCCCCGAGGAAGAATTCTAGACCCTCTAGGGGGGTGGCCTTAAACGGCTTTAGGCACCGTATTACTCAGTCTGTGAGCGACTCAGAAGGGCTACAAGGCCATACAGGGAGCAGGCCCAACCCCCCAAAATCAAGTCGCTTGGACTCCAAACTCGCAGGGTATCTTCTATGCATAATACTACACATTCTGTGCGAATTTGAGCCCCGAGGAAGAATTCTAGCCTCTTCACACCCTAGGTGCACATATGTGTACCTTTCAAAATCTGCTTCAAAACATGTAATAATGATAATATTTTAAATTTTAACCTCATTTCCAAGTTCGTAGACGTTTTTGCTTTGAACAGAACATCACAGATGGCAGCATGATCGCGGAATTTTAGGTGCTTTGATTGTTTACAAATAGTTATTCCTGAAAATGGCGACTAATCGGCGTGCTCGAAAACGTAAGTACTTTTCATTATTTTAAATATTATATATTGTTAAAATAAAATTTTATTTCAAAACCTTAGTGTTTCAAAAACAATTGAGTATTGTTGTATTTGCCAGAAAGTTTTATTTAAAAGCTGTATCAAGGATAATACTAACATACACATATGTGTATGTTAGTCCATTCTACACGTTTTTACCATGTAGTTGATAAAATGCGTTTATCCTGTTGTTTAGGAGATAATCATGGTTGAAATGGATGATAGTTAATAATATTTAGTATTTTTAGAAACTTTATAAAACAACCTTGTAAATAATTTTATTTTTGACCTAGTATTGCACAAGTTTTTACATTTTTCTCTGATTTTTGTGTTCTATAACCATGTCTGTGTTAGACTGTAATATTTTCTTTGTTGTTTTGCAATAATTAGAGTTCATAAAAATGAGTTGTTAGGTTTTAAAAAAATCAGGTTATCAACCCAATTATAATTTTCAGATCAGCATGTATCAGAAAATTTTTAAAACATGTTTAGTCTGCCAAAACATTAAGGAAAATTATAAAAGTAAGGGAGGGTCATTACAGAATAAAATTAGTGTGAATATAATTTTTGAAACAATAACTTTTAAAAGGCCAAATTAATAATGTAATAATTTGTTACTATTAATTTTAACCCCATAGTTATGATTTTAATTCTTAAATTGGTCTGCTTATTTTTCTAGCTGCATTGACTCAAGAAGCAATCGAGAAGTATTTACAGCAGAGTGATTTATCTGATGTATCAAGCGACAGTGATGATGGATGGCCTGTTCCAAATGATAATAATGAAAGTCAAGATTCTTCTACAGATTCTTCTTCTACAGATTCTAGTGGTCCATCCACCCCAGTAGTTGTTAGAAGAAAAACAAAACAAGCAAGAGATCAAACTTGGAAGGCTAAGAAGTAAGAATTATAATTTTTTTCTCTTATATTTGGAGTTTTCAAAATATTTCATAAATGAATAATAAAGGGTCACTAAACTCCTCCTTCTAAAAATCTTTTAAAATTTCCTGTTTTGTCAAAAATATTTTAATAGAACTCATACACATGGAAGTAAGTCTATTTCAATTTATGAACTCATGTATCAAGTTAAAGATCAGTTTGCCAATACCAAAAATTACCCTGGCACATTACATTTATCTGAACAGGTTTAGGTATTTAGTGATATTTTATTTATTTACAGGATGATTCAGAAGAGTGTATTGACTGATGAAAATAATGTGGATGTTTGTGAGCCCCCGTCCCCTCTTGAATCATTTTTCGAATACCTAAATGTAGACTTTTTTAAGAAAATTGCTGATGAAACTAACCTGTATTCGGCTCAAAAAAGAGACCATAAGTCAGTGAATACAAATGTCAATGAGATTATGAAATTAGTTGGATTACACATTGTTATGGGGACATTAAAATATCCCCAAGTTAAATTGTACTGGTCCCGAGACCTATCTGTTAACTGTGTATTGGAAACAATGTCTAGAGATAGGTTTTTTGAACTAAGAAACTATCTGCACTTTGCCGATAATGAGTTGGGAGTAGATAATCCAGATGCACTCTGGAAAGTGCGACCTTTCCTTGACCCAATTAGGGAAAAATGTTTGACTTTACCCCGTCCCAAACACATATCCTTGGATGAACAGATGATACCATTCTCTGGGCGTTGTAAGTTTCGGCAATATGTCCCAAGTAAACCAAATCCTCTGGGGCTTAAAAATTTTGTTTTGTCTGCCCCAGATGGTTTGGTTTTGGATTTTAAAATTTACCACGGCAGAGGATGTGTATCATCTGAAGACATATCAAATTTAGGTGTAGGTGGAGGGGTGGTCAAGATCTTATCTGAAACTGTTCCCCGGGACTTGTCTCACATTATCTACACAGATAGATTCTTCACAAGCATGAGAATTGCAGAATATCTGCTTGAAGAAGGAATTTTCATTGTGGGGACTGTAAATTCCAATAGAATAGGATCAGTTCAACACAAGCTGAAAAAAGATAAAGAACTGAAAAGAGGTGAGTGGGATGAGTATGTGCGGGAAGATGAAAAGATGTGTGTTGTCAAATGGAAAGACAACAAATGTGTAACGTTTCTTTCAACTTGTGTTGGGAGTGAACCCAATTCTTCTTGTATGAGGTGGTGTTCGGAAGAGCACAAAAAGGTTAGTGTCCCACAACCTGCTGTTGTAAGTCTATACAATTCTAGTATGGGAGGGACAGACCTTTGTGATAGATACTTGGCGTACTATCGTTGTTCGATAAGAACGAAGAAGTGGACGATTAGAATGTTCACACATTTTGTAGATTTGGTGGTTTCCAATTGTTGGGTAATGTATGTTAGATTCCATAAGGCCAATGGAATAAAAAAGTTCATGCCCCTTATGGAATATAGAATGGCTGTTGCTTCGGGTCTGTTGAAATTTGAAGGGAACCTATCCACTACTTCAAATAGAGGAAGGCCTAGAAAAATTTCTAGTTCAGAGGACGAAGAACTGCCTCCCACAAAACAACGTAAGGTTGTGAGCCGGCCACAGAAAGAAGTACAATTTGACAACGTTGGTCATCTACCCCGATTTATGGATGACAAATATGCATCCAAATGTAGATTTATTGGATGCAAATCCAGGTCTAGAGTTATGTGCATAAAATGCAACCTTTATTTATGTGTCCTAAAGAATAATTGTTTTGAAAAATTCCACTCAAAATAACTGAAATGTGATGTAAATAATGTATTAAAAAATAAAATTAATGTTTTTTTTTCATTTATGTGGAATTATTTCTTTACTTATAAGTATTATTTATTTGAAATGTATAATATTGCTTTCTATATATGTGTTTTAACTTCTTTAATAAGAAAAATATCAATGTAGAAATTTATGCAAAATTGCTCGGTAGAGAACTGAGGTGCACATATGTGTACCCGAAATTTTTAGCCCCCTATTGCATATAAAAATTTAAAAAAATTTTTTCATTGACTCTGATACCTAATTAGCTAAATAAAACAGAAAAAATTTTTTTATGTAAATTTCCTAATTCTTGGGTGTGAAGAGGCTAGACCCTCTAGGGGGGTGGCCTTAAACGGCTTTAGGCACCGTATTACTCAGTCTGAGCGACTCGGAACGGCTACAAGGCCATACAGGGAGCAGGCCCAACCCCCCAAAATCAAGTCGCTTGGACTCCAAACTCGCAGGGTATCTTCTATGCATAATACTACACATTCTGTGCGAATTTGAGCCCCGAGGAAGAATTCTAGACCCTCTAGGGGGGTGGCCTTAAACGGCTTTAGGCACCGTATTACTCAGTCTGTGAGCGACTCAGAAGGGCTACAAGGCCATACAGGGAGCAGGCCCAACCCCCCAAAATCAAGTCGCTTGGACTCCAAACTCGCAGGGTATCTTCTATGCATAATACTACACATTCTGTGCGAATTTGAGCCCCGAGGAAGAATTCTAGACCCTCTAGGGGGGTGGCCTTAAACGGCTTTAGGCACCGTATTACTCAGTCTGTGAGCGACTCAGAAGGGCTACAAGGCCATACAGGGAGCAGGCCCAACCCCCCAAAATCAAGTCGCTTGGACTCCAAACTCGCAGGGTATCTTCTATGCATAATACTACACATTCTGTGCGAATTTGAGCCCCGAGGAAGAATTCTAGACCCTCTAGGGGGGTGGCCTTAAACGGCTTTAGGCACCGTATTACTCAGTCTGTGAGCGACTCAGAAGGGCTACAAGGCCATACAGGGAGCAGGCCCAACCCCCCAAAATCAAGTCGCTTGGACTCCAAACTCGCAGGGTATCTTCTATGCATAATACTACACATTCTGTGCGAATTTGAGCCCCGAGGAAGAATTCTAGACCCTCTAGGGGGGTGGCCTTAAACGGCTTTAGGCACCGTATTACTCAGTCTGTGAGCGACTCGGAACGGCTACAAGGCCATACAGGGAGCAGGCCCAACCCCCCAAAATCAAGTCGCTTGGACTCCAAACTCGCAGGGTATCTTCTATGCATAATACTACACATTCTGTGCGAATTTGAGCCCCGAGGAAGAATTCTAGACCCTCTAGGGGGGTGGCCTTAAACGGCTTTAGGCACCGTATTACTCAGTCTGAGCGACTCGGAACGGCTACAAGGCCATACAGGGAGCAGGCCCAACCCCCCAAAATCAAGTCGCTTGGACTCCAAACTCGCAGGGTATCTTCTATGCATAATACTACACATTCTGTGCGAATTTGAGCCCCGAGGAAGAATTCTAGACCCTCTAGGGGGGTGGCCTTAAACGGCTTTAGGCACCGTATTACTCAGTCTGTGAGCGACTCAGAAGGGCTACAAGGCCATACAGGGAGCAGGCCCAACCCCCCAAAATCAAGTCGCTTGGACTCCAAACTCGCAGGGTATCTGCTATGCATAATACTACACATTCTGTGCGAATTTGAGCCCCGAGGAAGAATTCTAGACCCTCTAGGGGGGTGGCCTTAAACGGCTTTAGGCACCGTATTACTCAGTCTGTGAGCGACTCAGAAGGGCTACAAGGCCATACAGGGAGCAGGCCCAACCCCCCAAAATCAAGTCGCTTGGACTCCAAACTCGCAGGGTATCTTCTATGCATAATACTACACATTCTGTGCGAATTTGAGCCCCGAGGAAGAATTCTAGACCCTCTAGGGGGGTGGCCTTAAACGGCTTTAGGCACCGTATTACTCAGTCTGTGAGCGACTCAGAAGGGCTACAAGGCCATACAGGGAGCAGGCCCAACCCCCCAAAATCAAGTCGCTTGGACTCCAAACTCGCAGGGTATCTTCTATGCATAATACTACACATTCTGTGCGAATTTGAGCCCCGAGGAAGAATTCTAGACCCTCTAGGGGGGTGGCCTTAAACGGCTTTAGGCACCGTATTACTCAGTCTGTGAGCGACTCGGAACGGCTACAAGGCCATACAGGGAGCAGGCCCAACCCCCCAAAATCAAGTCGCTTGGACTCCAAACTCGCAGGGTATCTTCTATGCATAATACTACACATTCTGTGCGAATTTGAGCCCCGAGGAAGAATTCTAGACCCTCTAGGGGGGTGGCCTTAAACGGCTTTAGGCACCGTATTACTCAGTCTGTGAGCGACTCAGAAGGGCTACAAGGCCATACAGGGAGCAGGCCCAACCCCCCAAAATCAAGTCGCTTGGACTCCAAACTCGCAGGGTATCTTCTATGCATAATAATACACATTCTGTGCGAATTTGAGCCCCGAGGAAGAATTCTAGACCCTCTAGGGGGGTGGCCTTAAACGGCTTTAGGCACCGTATTACTCAGTCTGTGAGCGACTCGGAACGGCTACAAGGCCATACAGGGAGCAGGCCCAACCCCCCAAAATCAAGTCGCTTGGACTCCAAACTCGCAGGGTATCTTCTATGCATAATACTACACATTCTGTGCGAATTTGAGCCCCGAGGAAGAATTCTAGACCCTCTAGGGGGGTGGCCTTAAACGGCTTTAGGCACCGTATTACTCAGTCTGAGCGACTCGGAACGGCTACAAGGCCATACAGGGAGCAGGCCCAACCCCCCAAAATCAAGTCGCTTGGACTCCAAACTCGCAGGGTATCTTCTATGCATAATACTACACATTCTGTGCGAATTTGAGCCCCGAGGAAGAATTCTAGACCCTCTAGGGGGGTGGCCTTAAACGGCTTTAGGCACCGTATTACTCAGTCTGTGAGCGACTCAGAAGGGCTACAAGGCCATACAGGGAGCAGGCCCAACCCCCCAAAATCAAGTCGCTTGGACTCCAAACTCGCAGGGTATCTTCTATGCATAATACTACACATTCTGTGCGAATTTGAGCCCCGAGGAAGAATTCTAGACCCTCTAGGGGGGTGGCCTTAAACGGCTTTAGGCACCGTATTACTCAGTCTGTGAGCGACTCGGAACGGCTACAAGGCCATACAGGGAGCAGGCCCAACCCCCCAAAATCAAGTCGCTTGGACTCCACCAACTCGCAGGGTATCTTCTATGCATAATACTACACATTCTGTGCGAATTTGAGCCCCGAGGAAGAATTCTAGACCCTCTAGGGGGGTGGCCTTAAACGGCTTTAGGCACCGTATTACTCAGTCTGTGAGCGACTCAGAAGGGCTACAAGGCCATACAGGGAGCAGGCCCAACCCCCCAAAATCAAGTCGCTTGGACTCCAAACTCGCAGGGTATCTTCTATGCATAATACTACACATTCTGTGCGAATTTGAGCCCCGAGGAAGAATTCTAGACCCTCTAGGGGGGTGGCCTTAAACGGCTTTAGGCACCGTATTACTCAGTCTGTGAGCGACTCAGAAGGGCTACAAGGCCATACAGGGAGCAGGCCCAACCCCCCAAAATCAAGTCGCTTGGACTCCAAACTCGCAGGGTATCTTCTATGCATAATACTACACATTCTGTGCGAATTTGAGCCCCGAGGAAGAATTCTAGACCCTCTAGGGGGGTGGCCTTAAACGGCTTTAGGCACCGTATTACTCAGTCTGTGAGCGACTCAGAAGGGCTACAAGGCCATACAGGGAGCAGGCCCAACCCCCCAAAATCAAGTCGCTTGGACTCCAAACTCGCAGGGTATCTTCTATGCATAATACTACACATTCTGTGCGAATTTGAGCCCCGAGGAAGAATTCTAGACCCTCTAGGGGGGTGGCCTTAAACGGCTTTAGGCACCGTATTACTCAGTCTGTGAGCGACTCAGAAGGGCTACAAGGCCATACAGGGAGCAGGCCCAACCCCCCAAAATCAAGTCGCTTGGACTCCAAACTCGCAGGGTATCTTCTATGCATAATACTACACATTCTGTGCGAATTTGAGCCCCGAGGAAGAATTCTAGACCCTCTAGGGGGGTGGCCTTAAACGGCTTTAGGCACCGTATTACTCAGTCTGTGAGCGACTCAGAAGGGCTACAAGGCCATACAGGGAGCAGGCCCAACCCCCCAAAATCAAGTCGCTTGGACTCCAAACTCGCAGGGTATCTTCTATGCATAATACTACACATTCTGTGCGAATTTGAGCCCCGAGGAAGAATTCTAGACCCTCTAGGGGGGTGGCCTTAAACGGCTTTAGGCACCGTATTACTCAGTCTGTGAGCGACTCAGAAGGGCTACAAGGCCATACAGGGAGCAGGCCCAACCCCCCAAAATCAAGTCGCTTGGACTCCAAACTCGCAGGGTATCTTCTATGCATAATACTACACATTCTGTGCGAATTTGAGCCCCGAGGAAGAATTCTAGACCCTCTAGGGGGGTGGCCTTAAACGGCTTTAGGCACCGTATTACTCAGTCTGTGAGCGACTCAGAAGGGCTACAAGGCCATACAGGGAGCAGGCCCAACCCCCCAAAATCAAGTCGCTTGGACTCCAAACTCGCAGGGTATCTTCTATGCATAATACTACACATTCTGTGCGAATTTGAGCCCCGAGGAAGAATTCTAGACCCTCTAGGGGGGGTGGCCTTAAACGGCTTTAGGCACCGTATTACTCAGTCTGTGAGCGACTCAGAAGGGCTACAAGGCCATACAGGGAGCAGGCCCAACCCCCCAAAATCAAGTCGCTTGGACTCCAAACTCGCAGGGTATCTTCTATGCATAATACTACACATTCTGTGCGAATTTGAGCCCCGAGGAAGAATTCTAGACCCTCTAGGGGGGTGGCCTTAAACGGCTTTAGGCACCGTATTACTCAGTCTGTGAGCGACTCGGAACGGCTACAAGGCCATACAGGGAGCAGGCCCAACCCCCCAAAATCAAGTCGCTTGGACTCCAAACTCGCAGGGTATCTTCTATGCATAATACTACACATTCTGTGCGAATTTGAGCCCCGAGGAAGAATTCTAGACCCTCTAGGGGGGTGGCCTTAAACGGCTTTAGGCACCGTATTACTCAGTCTGTGAGCGACTTAGAAGGGCTACAAGGCCATACAGGGAGCAGGCCCAACCCCCCAAAATCAAGTCGCTTGGACTCCAAACTCGCAGGGTATCTTCTATGCATAATACTACACATTCTGTGCGAATTTGAGCCCCGAGGAAGAATTCTAGACCCTCTAGGGGGGTGGCCTTAAACGGCTTTAGGCACCGTATTACTCAGTCTGTGAGCGACTCGGAACGGCTACAAGGCCATACAGGGAGCAGGCCCAACCCCCCAAAATCAAGTCGCTTGGACTCCAAACTCGCAGGGTATCTTCTATGCATAATACTACACATTCTGTGCGAATTTGAGCCCCGAGGAAGAATTCTAGACCCTCTAGGGGGGTGGCCTTAAACGGCTTTAGGCACCGTATTACTCAGTCTGTGAGCGACTCGGAACGGCTACAAGGCCATACAGGGAGCAGGCCCAACCCCCCAAAATCAAGTCGCTTGGACTCCAAACTCGCAGGGTATCTTCTATGCATAATACTACACATTCTGTGCGAATTTGAGCCCCGAGGAAGAATTCTAGACCCTCTAGGGGGGTGGCCTTAAACGGCTTTAGGCACCGTATTACTCAGTCTGTGAGCGACTCGGAACGGCTACAAGGCCATACAGGGAGCAGGCCCAACCCCCCAAAATCAAGTCGCTTGGACTCCAAACTCGCAGGGTATCTTCTATGCATAATACTACACATTCTGTGCGAATTTGAGCCCCGAGGAAGAATTCTAGACCCTCTAGGGGGGTGGCCTTAAACGGCTTTAGGCACCGTATTACTCAGTCTGTGAGCGACTCAGAAGGGCTACAAGGCCATACAGGGAGCAGGCCCAACCCCCCAAAATCAAGTCGCTTGGACTCCAAACTCGCAGGGTATCTTCTATGCATAATACTACACATTCTGTGCGAATTTGAGCCCCGAGGAAGAATTCTAGACCCTCTAGGGGGGTGGCCTTAAACGGCTTTAGGCACCGTATTACTCAGTCTGTGAGCGACTCAGAAGGGCTACAAGGCCATACAGGGAGCAGGCCCAACCCCCCAAAATCAAGTCGCTTGGACTCCAAACTCGCAGGGTATCTTCTATGCATAATACTACACATTCTGTGCGAATTTGAGCCCCGAGGAAGAATTCTAGACCCTCTAGGGGGGTGGCCTTAAACGGCTTTAGGCACCGTATTACTCAGTCTGTGAGCGACTCAGAAGGGCTACAAGGCCATACAGGGAGCAGGCCCAACCCCCCAAAATCAAGTCGCTTGGACTCCAAACTCGCAGGGTATCTTCTATGCATAATACTACACATTCTGTGCGAATTTGAGCCCCGAGGAAGAATTCTAGACCCTCTAGGGGGGTGGCCTTAAACGGCTTTAGGCACCGTATTACTCAGTCTGTGAGCGACTCAGAAGGGCTACAAGGCCATACAGGGAGCAGGCCCAACCCCCCAAAATCAAGTCGCTTGGACTCCAAACTCGCAGGGTATCTTCTATGCATAATACTACACATTCTGTGCGAATTTGAGCCCCGAGGAAGAATTCTAGACCCTCTAGGGGGGTGGCCTTAAACGGCTTTAGGCACCGTATTACTCAGTCTGTGAGCGACTCAGAAGGGCTACAAGGCCATACAGGGAGCAGGCCCAACCCCCCAAAATCAAGTCGCTTGGACTCCAAACTCGCAGGGTATCTTCTATGCATAATACTACACATTCTGTGCGAATTTGAGCCCCGAGGAAGAATTCTAGACCCTCTAGGGGGGTGGCCTTAAACGGCTTTAGGCACCGTATTACTCAGTCTGTGAGCGACTCAGAAGGGCTACAAGGCCATACAGGGAGCAGGCCCAACCCCCCAAAATCAAGTCGCTTGGACTCCAAACTCGCAGGGTATCTTCTATGCATAATACTACACATTCTGTGCGAATTTGAGCCCCGAGGAAGAATTCTAGACCCTCTAGGGGGGTGGCCTTAAACGGCTTTAGGCACCGTATTACTCAGTCTGTGAGCGACTCAGAAGGGCTACAAGGCCATACAGGGAGCAGGCCCAACCCCCCAAAATCAAGTCGCTTGGACTCCAAACTCGCAGGGTATCTTCTATGCATAATACTACACATTCTGTGCGAATTTGAGCCCCGAGGAAGAATTCTAGACCCTCTAGGGGGGTGGCCTTAAACGGCTTTAGGCACCGTATTACTCAGTCTGTGAGCGACTCAGAAGGGCTACAAGGCCATACAGGGAGCAGGCCCAACCCCCCAAAATCAAGTCGCTTGGACTCCAAACTCGCAGGGTATCTTCTATGCATAATACTACACATTCTGTGCGAATTTGAGCCCCGAGGAAGAATTCTAGACCCTCTAGGGGGGTGGCCTTAAACGGCTTTAGGCACCGTATTACTCAGTCTGTGAGCGACTCAGAAGGGCTACAAGGCCATACAGGGAGCAGGCCCAACCCCCCAAAATCAAGTCGCTTGGACTCCAAACTCGCAGGGTATCTTCTATGCATAATACTACACATTCTGTGCGAATTTGAGCCCCGAGGAAGAATTCTAGACCCTCTAGGGGGGTGGCCTTAAACGGCTTTAGGCACCGTATTACTCAGTCTGTGAGCGACTCAGAAGGGGCTACAAGGCCATACAGGGAGCAGGCCCAACCCCCCAAAATCAAGTCGCTTG
>JANDEH010000169.1:0-21961 GCA_024610705.1 Tetragnatha versicolor
ATCAAACATTTTATGTAAAATAAAATTTTAATAGCATTAGTTACAGGATGAGCATCACAAGAACAAAATTTTCAACACGAACAAAAAAGGGTTAAAACTCCCTCGTTTTGGGAGTTAAGGTTTTAACCATATTAAGCGGGATATCCCCAGCCTATTACAACTAAGATAGTAACAACATGAAGAAATTTTCAACTTATTTCTCGTCTTATTTGCAAAATACAAGGGTTTAAATTTTTTTTAAATGTTAATAAAATTTTTGAAAATTAACAATTTGAAAACAATTCTGTATAGTTTTTCTTTTTATTGCATTGCCTATACTGCCATCCTAAGCGAAATGTACGTAAACGAGTTTTCTTAAAACTTCATTTCCTTTCTCCCTTGGCGCATTTTTAAATTGGTGAAAATGTATCTCGCTACTTCCAAGCCACTAGAATGGTTGGGAAATTCACGCAGCTTAGTCGTTCATTCTGCTTGTTTTGTTGGCGGTTTTGGTGTTGTTAAAGGGTTGCTGCTATCCATTGTTAAACTTAAAAAGGGAAAAAATTAAAACTTTAAATCTTAATAACTCTAAAACTAATATGATTTTTTAAAAAACAAAACGACAATATTTTTGTAAAAAATAATTGTATGTGTTTAAAATACTGTACTTCTACCATGATTAGTTTTTTTTTATAACGAAAAAAGTGTTCTAATAATTTCATTTGCTGCTGTGAAACGAGCTAGTTTCAATGTTAATCTTGGCGGTCTGATATCGTAAGCAGGTTGCACATAGAATTGAAAATTCGCCAAATGCTCTCTCAAAGTAAATCTGTGAGAAATTGCGTTAGTGTACACTTTCGCTTAGGACGGCAGTATAGCAATCCTATTTAAAATTTGAAAAAGAAAAATTTGAAACATTTTTCCAATCCCCTATACTGATAAAACTGCAGTAGAAATCATTCAGGGTTTATGTGGTAACTAAAGACACCATTTAAAAATTTTGAAAACAAAAATACCCACCCTAAACAACTTCTTTGACCAGCAGGTCATCAAAATGTTTTTTAAAAATTGTACTCTTTACTATACATAATATTGTAATACAGCTTAATTTGTAAGTATATCTATTGATTATAATATATGTTAAATAATAAAAGTTTCAGCAAATTAAATGCTTCAGACTTTAACTCTTGATATATAATGATATCACTAAAAAACCTATCATTGGTAAAATCCTGGGAGAGTCCACACCCTTGGTGACAAACTGAAAAAAAGCGCCAAGCCAGAACGAGACGGCACCAAGCGATATCTAGTGTATCAAAGTAGGGTTACCAAAATGGTGCAATTATCACCAACTGCGCCAAGGGTGTGGGCTCTGCTAGGATCCAACTATCTTTTACTCACAGAAAAGAAAATATCACAAAAATACGTAGTGTTCGGCAACTACTGGTCAAAAAGTAGTTAACTACCAACTAGTCTGGGCAAAAGTAGTTGTAACTACTAGTTAACTACTTTTTCTTGGAAGTAGTTGTAACTAGTAGTTGATTATTTCCCAAAGTAGTTAACTATAGTTAACTATTCTATTTAATTTCACAAGATATTTTCCCCCAAATTTTTGATTACTTTTTCTTACCTATAGCAAAAATATCATGGCTAAAGATTCGCCAATTTTTGATAGGTATACAGGTTTTAGGTGTCTTAAAGTTTTCTAAGTTGTATTTATATTAGTCAGTACACTGTCGCATATAAGGGGGGTTAAGGGTTCTAAACCCCCTTAGCCTGAACAACAATATTTTAAGCACAACATTGGGCCGTTAACTTTAAGTATCGCCTTACTAATTTTTAATACAGAAAAAACATCTAGAATCCTCGTAAACTTAGTATAAAACATACATGTTAATCCTCCCTGCCAATTGACGGAAATCTGCCAATTTGTTAAGCAAAATTAAAATCCGACCATTCTATTTGCAAAACTTAATTCCAGTTTCTTATTTCCCCAATCGGTTTTTACTGAAAACTCTGGCCACGAGTGTTGCCAAGTAATAAATTTTAAGTCAAATCGAAAAAAAATGTCGAAGTAATATGAAAACTAGTTAATATTTAAGCTGAAAAATATGTCTATCATATCGAATCGTAGATCTCAGGAAGTAGAAGCCGATGGACCTCCTCTACTTAAAATGAAGGAACATTTAGGTGCCATAGAATTTTTTTAAAAATACTGTCCGCCAATTTATTATCAGAGTAATCACATGTATGTTAAAATTGCTTTTCAAAGTGCTGGAATTTCCAGGAGAGAAAACCCTGAACTCCCTAATTTCTAGAGATGATTTCAAAATAGGGTTGCATTTATATGTCAATTGCTGGGATGAAATATATTTCAAGGTTGCCAAATATGAAAATGTATCAGGAAAAATGGCATTGTTAGTAGATGTAACATATTTTTTAAAATTTTGATCTTTCAATATTTTTTGAAGTAGTTGAACTTTTTGAAAGTAGTTGGAACTAGTAGTTGGTGAAAAAAGTAGTTAAACTACTAGTTCAACTACTCTATACCTAAAGTAGTTGAACTACTAGTTAACTACTTTTCAACTACTTTTAGTTAACTAGTGCCAAACATTAAAAAATAGTAATATAAAAGATCAAACTTACAACCGAACAAATAGGAATGCTAGCTCCAAAAATATCATGCAGAGTCTCACCATAAGAGTCACTACAAATAAAATTGTTATAAGATTTTGTAAGTTATTTACCTCGCTTTAAATGTTATCTGACATATAAAAAAACAATGGTAAGAAAATCAAATGTACTTAATTTCAATCAAACATAAAATTAGAATTCTTGCAAGCAAAATGTAAAATAATAAAGCATTCAAAAATGGTGATGCATATAGTTTACAATTATAATAGTCAATGCATACGCAAAAAGTTTAGTACAATTTAGACCTTATATTTAAAGTTGTTTTATTTTATTTTCTGCAACCACAAAAACTACTTGAGCGTTTTTTTTTTCAATATTCAAATAATTTGTAATAAGACTGGAAGACGTTAAAAAGTTGTCAAAACTTAACTGGCAGTAATTATCTAGTTATCTTTAGTTATTTTATCATTGATGCTATGATAAAATAGAATTATTTTTAAAACAAACTTTATTTCTTATATGCACAGCCATTTTCCATTAATTTACTATTACAAAACACATACTGACCATGTATTTTTTATGCCAGGAAAAATACTTGCTGGTATTCCTAATCTAGTTAAAATCCAAGTAGCCCATTGCATCTAAATATGGAAAAATTATCTTAACACTTGCTTAAACTTGTAATGATACTAAAAGGACTTAAAAATACTTCGTCATAGACAGTTCGAACATGCAAAATAAAATTTTTATGAATTAATTTAAACCTTCATAAGAACTTTGAAATGGAAATTACACTAAATTTAAGTAAAATATAAAGTTAGTAATAAGAGATAGATTCATAATACATCAGAGAAATGATTAAATTTACAAACCTTGAATGGGTCAAAAAATCCTGTCACACAAGCATTTGAGCTATCTGTAGCAAACACTTTGCCACCAGTCAGTTTCCAGACTAACCAAGTATCAAGAGTTCCAAACATTGAATCTTGATGCAAAATGTTGTGCCTAATCTAACCCACAAGGAAAAATTTAAAATGATCATTGGAAATAATAATAAAATCAATTAAAGTAACAAATTATTCATTACCCTCTCATCATTTTTCATAATCCAATACAAACGAGTCAGGACCTACATACAAAATAATTTTTTAAGGGGAGATTCACAAAACTTTACATATATTTTAAAATTCATATTCAAAAACAAATTAAAACTTCTAGCTTAGGAATCCATTTTTTAACAAGTATATCCTTCCTAACTTTTCTAAAAATAAGAATTATCCTAGCCTTTTAAGCTCCTAATAGCATTTAATAGAACAGACCTTAGGGGTCATCCATAAATTACGTGAGGTCAAAAAGGGGGGGAAGGGTTTGGAAAAATCTCACCAAGGGGGGAGGGGGGTAGATTAAAATCTCACGTCAACTTTTTTAACTATATTATAACTTAATTAGGTGCTATGAAGCACAAAATGCAAATAATTTTTAGAAAATAATTTTTAAAAGTTGTAGGTATATCTCACGTGGGGGGGAGGGGGGTCAAGAAAAATCTCACTAAATCTCACCAAGGG
The DNA here is from genome assembly GCA_024610705.1 of Tetragnatha versicolor. Lineage (NCBI taxonomy): Eukaryota > Metazoa > Arthropoda > Arachnida > Araneae > Tetragnathidae > Tetragnatha > Tetragnatha versicolor. Next base: position 4,179 of record JANDEH010000169.1, read on the forward strand.
GGGAGGGGGGGTCCAGATTTTGGAAAAAACACCTCACGTAATTTATGGATGTCCTCTTATTTGCCAATAGGCCCCACTTTAAGAACTTTTCTTTTAAAAAAACTTCATTTTCAACCAGGCATATTTTAAATTTCACATAATTGACTTCATTTTGCTCAAGGAAATATCAGCCAGGATACAAATTAAATTGAAATAGGCTGTAAAATGAACTTTCCCTTCAGTTCTACTTTTACAATAGATAAATGAACTAGTTTACAAATTAATTCATTAAGTCTTGAAATAACAGAAAAAAGAAGAAATTCAGGAATAGCTAAAATGAAAAAATCATAGAATGTTTATCAAATAATGAATTACTAAAACATCAAACTAACCATTGATGTGGTAAACTTAACAGAACTTGTGATCTGGAATTTTTCTTTTCTTGTGATTAGGTATAGAAGATAAGATCCAAACCGTAATAACTAAAACAGTAAAAGAAGAAAGTGATACATTTAACAAATTAAAAAGCTATTTGTCAATACTGAAATATCAGGGTTTCTAATTAAGATGCTTTGTTTGTTCATGGACATCTACCTTAGGAAATCTTGTATTGATCATTTAAAGCACATGAACAAATTTACAGGGAGTATGTGGCGGAATTATGGGCATTATTGCCTAAGCTCTTTTTCCCTCAACCCTGAAGAAGAGGGAGACACCACTTTCAAGTTACAATGCGGCGGAATTCCCCAAAAAAACCTTTTCTGGATATTCCACCTCTCAATATTTCCAATCCTAAATTACAGTGTTTTCTTTCTATTTGGAATTATCGGAACAGTCGACCAGCCACTATGTTTACCCACTGTTCAAATGATGACACACAACCACATAGATCCAATTTGAGCTGTGGGTAAACATGGCGGCTGGTCGAAACTTATCGAAGCTGTGCCGAATTATCTTTAATTTCATACCATATATAATATTAATAGGATTTTTTTTAAATTGACCTTTGAGCAGCATTTGAAATTGTACTGGATTGCTGGTCCGGGACAACTAAACACCGGCTCGGACCAGAGGAATCAGAAAATCACTGGTCCGCCGGACCAGTGGTGAAAAAATATCCCACCCTCCACCAGTTAAGTTATGTATTAATTTGTGCGCAATATCATTTATTCAAGAAAAGTTCTTATTTTTTGTCAATTAGTGCAATTGCATCCAATTTTTATGTCAATTAAAGAAGTTTAATTTAATCAAGAAGAGTATTTTATTTGTATGTCAGTTAGTGAAATATTATTTAATCAAGAAAAATATTTAATAAATAAGATATTTTCAAAATTATTTGATTATTTAGTGCTATTGCGTATTTCTCATAAATTTATTTTATATAAATTTTATCTTTACAGCTGGTAACTTATTGTTGAATACATATTAATTTTTAACATTTCCATTTGGTAGTCACATTCAGTGCAATAGTTACTTTATAATAATATTTAAACTTGTCCTTTTTATTGTCGGACCAGTAATTTTTTTGCGGACCAGTAAGATTTGTAAAGCACTGGTCCACAGGACCAGTGGATTTTTTTCCCAACTTCTAACGCTCCCTATGAGTTCACTTTCGAAATAAATGGGTGCAACTACATAGGGGAGAGGAGGGAGGAATGGGACAATTTTCACTGAATATTTTTTTATTCATTATCCCTTGCTTATTCATAGATGCAAATGGTTGGATAATAAACTTACATCTTTTAACTTAATTTTTTAAAAATATACAGTTCTTAAATGTTGTTTAATTTTAATACTTTTGATCATTCAAATTACAAGAATTTTGTCCCATTCCTCCCTCATGGGTGGGAGGAGTGGGACATGAGTATGGGAGGAGTGGGACACTTTTGAAAAGTAAAGAAAATTAGTAAAATGTCATAATGAGAAAGGGCCCAGTATTTTACCTACTATTCTTTTAACCTTTGCCCACATTGTTAAACAGCTTTCATTCTTATATCTATTATAGAATAATTTTTAAAAAATATTTAGTAGACTTGAACTCTGTCCCATGGTGTTAAGAATCAATAATTGAATTACAATGTAGTACTTGGAATTGTTTCTTCAAGAAAAGAAAAGCATTTCAATTGAAGCGATAAAGATAGCTATCAGAAATTAATATTTTCAAATTTTGTTTACATTTTTGCAGATTTAAACAGACAAATTAAGTTTAAGCTGATTTTTGCAGATGATTTGCATGTCCCATTCCTCCCTCTTCAGAGTGTCCCATTCCTCCCTCCACACATTGATTTTAAAATATAACTTGTCACATAAACTATGCTGGTGTTAGGCTTTATGAAATTGCAGATTAGCATACATTATATCTTTTAGATTACAATGGCATTATATAATGTTTGTTCTACAAATTACATGAGAAATGAAATAAAACTAAAGATAGACTGGAAATTTACTTTGAAGGTGGGAAAATCAAATTTTTACAACTATAAACAGAAACTTGCTGCTGGATAAACTAAATGAAGGAAAGAACAAGAAGCTATAAGAAGGCCATCTAATGACCAAACTGGAAATAAAATAAACTGATTTATTTTGCCATAATTTCAGCTGTCCCACTCCTCCCACTGTCCCATTCCTCCCTCCTCTCCCCTATTATAATGCCTCTACAGTTCCTTGAATTGCAGATGTAGGGTATATTTATTCCTGTATTACCTTAAAACTAATGATGCAAAAGTAAGTAAGGTATAAAAGTAAGGGTATTATAGTAAGAGTTAGCACAGAATGACGCAAAATAAGGCATATGTACCAACTTTACTGCAAAATTTGGAGCAAAAATATCCATTTGTACTTTTTCCTCAGTGGGAATTAGAACCTTTGCACCAAAATGTCAATTTTCATTTGAACTATCCAAGCAATTGAGCAACAGAATCTGGAATTGTTTGCATAAAATCTAATATATAGAGAAGATCATTATCAAATTTTGAAAGGGTAAAATCAATAATCAATATCTATATATTTTTCACCTTAATGTCAGGTCAAAGTTAAGAAAATAATATATCCCATCCTGTATAAAGTTTCTTTTCTCATGTTTAAGATCAGCTTGAAGTTTCATCTGGTGTTAGATGATGAAACATTTTACCTACAGTATGAACAACTCCTTAAACAAGTGTATACTATGTGTGTGATAAACATTTCTTCAAAGTGCAAATAAATTCACCCCCAGTATACCCTACATAAACTTCTAAAGAAAGCTACCTTCATTGTTAATGAAGCATTCCAATCATCACATATCTTTTCTGCTCGTCCATCTTTCCAAGTAATGAAGTTATGATAATTTTCTCCTGTTTTTCTGAAGAAAGTAAAAGCAACTTAGATGAGTGGAAAACATTTTTTGTTATAATATTGAAGCATGACTTACTTGTTCCAAGTTAAAAAGGTCCCTCTTTGTACAGAAATTCCTATGCATGAAACGTCATTGGCAGTTAATTGAGAACCTAAAGTCCACAGCAGGAAATTAAAATTTTAAATAAAAATGTTCTAGTATAAAACACACATATAAATAAGTTATGTTTGAAAAAAAAAACTTTTATCACTCAAATTAAGGTTAACAATATTTTACTATCAAGCTTCTTGACAAAGAATAAAATTTAATGCAAATTGATAGTAGATTCGTTAGGATATTTGGTAAATGAAGCGAATCCGGCCCGTAAGCTGAATTTGGCGATTTTTTTTTGTCGCCAAGTGGAAAACCAATGGCATCTGAGCATTGAATTGTTATCGCCAAATTTGGCGCTGAAAATCTGCGGGCCGGATTCGCTTCATTAACCGGATATTTAAATAGTTTTGCTAAATGAAAGATCTTAAATATTTCATGTCAAATTTAAGCATTAATATTTTTTTTATTTTTCTGTCTGAGTTCTCTGGATTATGACTAAAAGTAGCATACTGGAAATAACCCAATTTAAAAAAATTCTGCATTTTATTCATTGAGAAAATTCAAAGAATTTTGTTGTTAAAGTTGTAGAACAATCCTTAACTATTATTGTGTTATAGAGTACCAATTTATCTTTAAGGAAAAACAAGAGAATTAAATTTTCTAATTATAAAAAACTTCATTCTTACAATTTAAGCATTCCTTAATAACTCTTACGAACATTTCCCATAATAATTCTGGATCAATTTCATGGCGTCCATCAGATGAGGTTATAACATGTACCTAGTTTTAAAAAGAAAACACAAGTATATTAAATTGAGATGCTTGCTTCTTGCTTCAACAAGGAGCCAACTTCGATACAAAGCTGTTTGGATGGGCTCGTTGTAGCTGCTGGCACCTCAATTGAAAACAGTTTCATAAAATTAATATTTTGAAATACAACGAACAAAAGTAGCTGTTTCTTAAATCATACCTTTTCTTGAGCTTTGCCAATTACTTTAGCGAATTTATCATAAGCATAACACTTGATATTAGTGGTTCCGATATCAACTCCCAACACAATTTTCCGAGTTCTGTTAGCATTTAAGTCCATGGTACCTCATCAGATGCGCGAATACACGAAATAAAAATTGAAAATTTAAGTATGCGGGACAAAAAATATGGAGATGAAACACCAATGAAATGTAATATGAAACAAATTAGACCATCCAAATTTCACCAACTGGGCTGGGCAGGTATCAAGATGTAAATAAACAGTCACACGAGGCGACACGCCACGCCGGAAGAGGCGGAGAAACCATCTGCGCGTGCGCTACCTTTGAAATGAAAGGCTGAAAGGCTTACCATGTTTTGACGAACCACAGAGTAGCAAATCTCTATTACTCATGACATGAAGTCAAGGGTTAAAGGTGTTCGTAAAAGGGTCAAATCCTAGGACCACTGCCTAGGTTAGGAGGGGAAATTTTCAAATCTGGAGTTATAGGGTCAAATTTAAAAAAATTTTATTGGGAGGGTCTTAGAAGAAGGGGCGTCATTTCAGTTTTTGGTTGCGAAGTGTATATTTGGACGGCCAAAACGGCCAGTGGCGCATGCGCTGTAGGTCTCGTGATGACGTAGCAGTCTCGGCGCTTAGTGATGGAACTAATGGTACGCCTAGCAGTGGAAGTTAGAGTAGAGTTTAGTTGAAAAATGGCCGTGCAAATATACAGTGCCTTTTGGTTGGGGGGGCAAGGATTTCTTTAAATGGGTCTGGACCAGACCTTCTATATAAAGGCCTCCCAACTCGGCCGTGCAACGTCATAACTTTCACTCATCTTTGACGTCACTCCATAGACTTAACATGGCAATTTTCACCCACGTCTGACGTCATCACCCGGAGTTGGATGGCCATGTATATAGAGGGTCTTGGTCTGGACCACACTGTTACTAGACTTTTTTGGGAGGGTTGCCTCAACTTCATTTTTAAGATATTCCCAACACTGAGCTATAAAACAAACTGGAGTGACTAGTGAGCGTGCTGAAACCGCATCACACCACGGAAAGGATTTTCATCTTTTAATTTTCCCATCTGTTAGCCTAGGGGCCATTCATTAATTACGTAAGGATGATTTTGGCAATTTTTGACCCCCCTCCCCCCATGTAAGGGCACGTAAGATTTTTCAAACCCCTCCCCCCCTATTCTTACGTAAGATTCCATTATGTTTTTCAAACAATAAAATGTTAGAAAACTCTCCTTTTGACGTATTCTTGCTGTCAACTACATATTACTATTATATTATCTCTTGATTAGAATAATTGGAATTTGTTTATATTAACTAGGAAAATCTTACGTAAGAATTGGTTTGACCCCCCCCAAGTAAGGGTATGTAGAGATTTTTCCAACCCCCCCTCCCCCTCGGGACCCTTACGTAATTAATGAATGGCCCCCTAGTAGTAAACACAGAATGAAACGACCATTCTAAATTTTGTTCATAATATTTTAAAAAACAGGCATGGGCGGATTAAAAGGGGGCCATGTGGGGATTGCCCCGATTGCTTTCTAGCCTTCTATAGGTTAAGTGTTAAGGCGACTTTAGACCAACCGGTTCGCGACAGCGATTCTGCGACATCCGGTTCGCGACAAAAAAATGACCCGCTTCCCTCAATTGAACAGCGCCATCTTTCGAGAGGTCGCTGAGTTACTGCGGCTGTCGAAATTCCCGAAAACCGCGGAATCGCTGTCGCAAACCGGGTGGTCTAAAGCCGCCTTTAGAACACTGAAAAGTAGTATTGGATTGGATTGTGGGTACATAAAGTTTCCGGTCTGTGTGCTTGATCTCAAGGATCCGCTTTATAAACCTTCATCAAGTAAGACAGACACAAACAGAACTTTTACTGACACACAGAAGAGAGAAAATCCACCCAGTGCGAGGCCGGAATCGAACCGACAACGATACAGCGCGCAGGTTGCTAGCGTGGTGGGCAGCGAGTAAACTCCCCAGGCCCAGGCTATCCGTCCCCACTGAAAAGTAGTATTTGAATGATATCTTCTATGTATATACAGGGTGTTTCAAAATTGCGTTGCACGGCTTTTATTCGGCACCAGCCCCTCCTAGGGTCATGGAAGTAAGGTCTACCCCTAGGTAAGTGACCCTGGAGAATCCATTGAGAGGACTTACAGCGCCCCTAGCGGTGAAATTGAAAAAGTCAAAAAAATAATTTAAAAACTAAAGGAGATAGAGCAAAAACCTCAATGAGAGTATTGTTGCCAACGTCAAGAAGAACTCATTGAAAAAAATTTGATTAAAATATCTTGAATATTCACGGAGATATTAGCATGTGAAAATAGCACTTTTTCAGGGGTCAAAAAGTAAAAAGTTCGCATATTTGCAAATTTTTCAGTGAAATTGAGTAGTTTTGTGTTTTTTTAGTTGAAAGAATACAAAATTTAATCAAAAAATCAAAAAAATTTGAAAATATGCTAACTTTTTACTTTTTGACCCCTGAAAAAGTGCTATTTTCACATGCTAATATCTCCGCGAATATTCAAGATATTTTGATCAAATTTTTTTCAATGAGTTCTTCTTGACGTTGGCAACAATACTCTTATTGAGGTTTTTGCTCTATCTCCTTTAGTTTTTAAATTATTTTTTTAACTTTTTAATTTCGCTGCTAGGGGCGCTGTAAGTCCTCTCAATGGATTTTCCAGGGTCATTTACCTAGGGGTAGACCTAACTTCTATGACCCTAGGAGGGGCTGGTGCCGAATAAAAGCCGTGCAACGCAATTTTGAAACACCCTGTATATAAAAATCAATGTCTGTATGTATGTCCTTTATAGTTTTAAAGTTTTCTCACCTACATTAACTTTTAAACTATACCACGTACGTTGCTCTACTCACTCCTGGGAAGGTTTCTGAATAAAAATAATTTAAAATCGCTTGAAAACCAATATTTCATACCTAACTTCATGGCAAAACCACATTGTTGTAAATATAAGGGAAGATGTAACTTTAATTGTTGCAGGCATATTTATTGATTGTTGCAGAAATAACATCAATTGTTGTAGTTTAAAATCAAATTTTGTAGCACAACTATTTCCCCATTTGGACTGGCGAAGCCCATCTGTAACGCACCAGATGATATTTATTAAAACACTGAAACATTTTTTAAAAATTTCCTTTAGAGCCAGTGTTTTATCTTTTTTAAACTCTTTGGGGAGCTCCTAAAATGAAAAGCTTCTTGTAAGTGGCAGAATTCTAAAGGGAAAACTGTATAACCGACGTAAAAATTTAAGAGGGGGCTGGGAGTCCTTTCCCAGAAAAGTTTTTGAAATTACCACTTTAAACTAGTGTTTTAACTCTTTCAAACTCTTTGGGGAGCACTAAACAGGAGAAGCTTATTGAATGAGGCAGAATTTTCAAGGGGAAAACACTAAATAATAGAGGTCAAAATAATAGAGGGGGCGTATCCCCTAGAAAATCTTTTGAAATTTCCCCTTGAAACTAGTGTTTTATTTCTTTCAAACTCTTTGTGGAGCTCCTAGAGAGATAAGCTTCTTGTAAATGGCAGAATTCTAAGGGAGAGAAATCTGTATAACCGACGTAAAAATTTTAGAGGGGGCTAGGGGTCCTCCCCCAGAGAAGTTTTTGAAATTACCACTTTTAGTTAGTGTTTTCTCTTTTTTAAACTCTTTGGGGAGCAATAAAAAGGAAAATCTTCTTGTAAGCGGCAGAATTTTCAAATTTTAGAAGAATTTTTTTTTAAAGAAGGAACCCTCAAAAGAAGTGTTTTAACTTCTTTTGAGACTGTTTGAGTTGCACCCAAAGCTAATGTTTATGGAAGTTACAGAATTTTTAAGGACTTTCAGCTATTTTTCACATAACAATGGAAACCTTGGGGGGGCGGTTGCCCCCCCCCTAAATGACGCCCTTCGCCCATGCTTAGAAGAAACCCTAGACCTAAACTTACCTTACGGTTACCCCGGATAAAGCCCTGGATGGGCTTTAACCTCGGACAGTCCGGGGGTTTTAGAGCTGTCCAGAGACGGGAAATGTCTAGGGTTTCATAAATTTAAGATTTGCGATTGCGAGGCAAATGAAAAAATCCTGACCATGACCATGTAAGCAGCAGAATTTTCAAGGGGGAAAACATTGAATAACAGACGTGAAAACGTGCCACGTTTGAAAATGTTGGATTGTTCCTGAATTTAAGGGTAATTTGGGGGAAGAATCCCTAACTCTTCATCAATAAAAAGTTACAGGAAATATACAATAACTCTGCATTTAAGTTAATTAGATGGTTTTGAACCTTTACACAGTTTTACATGTTTTTCTTAGGTAGTTAAATAATAAAATAACGAAGAAATTTTTACCAGGAGGAGTCCCGATTCCCGGGCCCGCCCACTAACAACATTAAGCGGCTGACGACGTGAGTGAGATTTTCCTGTAAGAGAAATCAGTTTCTCGACTGATGGAAATTTTCCCTTCTCGTGCATACTTGTGAGAAGGAAATAAAACAGCGTTGCACCCATTTTTAAAAACAATGAACTTCAAAGGCAATTTTTAAGGAAGAAGATAAAATAATATAAATACAATTGAAATCCTTTGTCTGATGCAATCCCTATTTTCTTACCTCCTTTCCTTTGAGATGAAATTTGATATCAAACAAGATAGTTTAATGTAATAACACCTGTATTCATTCATAATAAGAAATTAACATGTTAGAAATTAGACGTCGCATTGTATGATAGGAACGAGATTCTGTATAAAGCAGTTGGAGGAAAGACAAATTTTCTTCAGTAAAGGTTTGGTTAAAAAGCAAGGAAAACTTAAAATTTTCATGCGAAAAGATACGAGTTATAGAATTTATCTGTGTTTTCTCTCTCTCTCTCTCTCTCTCTCTCTCTCTCTCTCTCTCTCTCTCTCTCTCTCTCTCTCTCTCTCTCTCTCTCTCTCTCTCTCTCTCTCTCTCTCTCTCTTAGCATGATATCTATGTGTGTGCGAGAGAGAGGTAGAGATTTATCCATGAAAAACGCAAAAAAAAAATTAAAAATACTGCACAAAACATGTTCTTATTAAAATTTCATCCAATATTTAAGATAAAAAACAGTTAAAGTTTATAATTCATCAAAATTAATTCATAAATCAAGGATGAGTTTGTCCCACGATGAAAAAAGAGGAAAAAGCGGAAGAGCTTAATTTTATACAATTATGTTTAGCGTGAAACAAATAACTTTAAAAATGAACAAATTTTAATTTACCTGGGTTATATTTTGGGGGATTTTAATAACTTTAAACATGCATAAAACTAGTCAATATTAGACAGATTAATATAACGAGGGGTCACAGATTTAAATTGAACAAGGCAAATTTTAATCGGGATTGTAGGAAGTATTATTTTTTAACAGGGTAAAATTGACAGATACTGGGAATTGAGTTAAATGGACCGGACCAACCTTGTTGGGCGCTTGCCTGTAGTTGGTCGACTTAATTTGTATTTGTATCTATACATAAAATGCATATTTCAAGTAATCTGCATAAAAATAACCAAAATGAAACTAAAAGCAAATAAAATGGTAAAAGCAGAACATCGCGATTCCATAGAAGAATCTCATGCCTGATAAATTTATCTAGGAAAGTAAAGCAAGATAAAGAAACGAAATTATATTTTACCGTCATCCTGAGCTTTTTAGGATGAATGCATGTATTCATTTTCACATGTGAGATTTTATATCAGTACAGGTGTGATGAGAAAGTATAGATAACTATAACACACAATGAGGAAATACATATTCTATGTTCGTGATTATTGCTTTCTAATTTACTACAAGATTTTAAACTGTAGGCAATGAATTTCAGAATATATATTTTAGTTATTATATTCCAAGCGCTCAGGTAGGTACTCTTTTAAAGCTATCAACTTTGACGTTACATTTTATAACTTTCTGATTGTTTGTCAGCCCAGACAGTATTTTTTGGAGTGACCAAATCATTAATTTTAACGTGTTTTTATCTAACGCAGTATTTCCCAACGTTGTTGGAGAAAGTGCCCCACCGGGGGGGGAATTTGAAAATTTGAACCAAATTGCCTCCCAGGTGGGGCATGGACCACCAGATTTTATTTACTTGCCAAGACGGTTTTTTGAAAAAAAAAATGACAGAGGGGCATGGAAAATTTAGAAAGGTTTTGGATCTTTGGTGGGGCATGGACCAAAAAAGGTTGGGAACCTGTTTAATGCATAGAGAAAAAAATAAATATGAGAAAAATAAAAAACGCAATAATTCAACTTTAAAAATTGTGAACATGAGTGGTAATTAATTCTTAAATAAAGTCATACAGTATTGAAAGATTTTATAACATTACCCTCCCACAAAGCTGCCATATTTCTAAACCATATTATTCGCGTCCATTTTACAGATTTTAAAACTAAACTTATAAAAATTGACCATCTCCCCTAGATTGGTATCACTATATAGGTCACAAAAATGATACCACTGAATGAGAGAAAGTTAATTCGTTTTAGTCGGCAAGAGTTTTATTTTTAACTCCTTGATATCATTTTCTTTTTGCACTTTAACTTATGGCTTGTTGTATTAAAGATAGATGGCAGCACCACTAGAAACTAATGGAAGAGAATAGCGCCCCACACGCATATTTATTAGGTTCAACGAAGCTTTTTAATAGTTTTTTTTGGAAATTCGACTCAACCAGTTTTGGTCCAAATTTCGGGGAGAGGGCCGGCCCCCTAACGTGCACTGCTTACTATAGAATAAACAGCATGCTAACAGCTATGTTGAGAAGTTCGGTAGATATTCAGGCCCCCCAAGCAGCACAGAAGCGTCCGTTAACCGTTGAATATTGGTTCTATAGTTCGAAAAGCGTTTTGTCTTATCTAAGCAACGTTAAGAAACCGTTTATATAGATCAAATAATGAAACGTTACCCGTTTCGTCCGGAACTCACGTTTTTCAAACGGCCGATCCCGGATGTTTTACTAGACTATTCTGTTATTTACTCGATTCGGTCGTTTTTATAAATCAGTTGGGCGGACCGTTTCCTCTTCCGTCCGTAGCCGACGTTATTCTAGCAACCGATCCCAGACGCTTTACTAAACGATTCAGTTTTTTACCCGATTCGGTCGTATTTTTAAATCAGTGGGGCGAACCGTTTCCCCTTTCGTCCGGAACCGACGTTTTTCTAATGCCCAATATCTTACGCTTTTGGGCTATAACCTTGCGTTTCCCCTTCCGTCCGTAGCCGACGTTCTTCTAGCAGCCGATCCCAGACGCTTAACTAAACGGTCCAATTTTTTACCCGATTCGGTCGTATTTTTCAATCAGTTGGGCGGACTGTTTCCCCTTTCGTCCGGAACCGACGTTTTTTTAATGCCCAATACCTGACGCTTTTAGACTAGAACCTTGCGTTTCCCCTTCCGTCCGTAGCCGACGTTCTTCTAGTGGCCGATCCCATACGCTTTACTACACTATTCGGTTTTTTACCCGATTCGGTCGTATTTTTCAATCAGTTGGGCGGACCGTTTCCACTTCCGTCCGTAGCCGATGTTCTTCTAACGTCCTATCCTAAACGCTTTACTGGACTTTTCTCTTTTACCTGAATCTGTCGTATTTTATTCGACCAATTTTTAAAAAATTGAATCGTATATTTACAATTTTATACCAATTATATTGATAAATCCTCAACTCTGACAATCCTCAATAATATAAAACCCAATAAATCATTGCTAAAGTTATCAATTTTTAAAATATTAAGATGAACTAAAATAACTATTAGTATTTCTCAAATAAATACGAGGTTTTTCCCCAACTTCCGTTTTTCTCCTGAAAAAAAGTAGTAGGAATTTTCGAAATAAAATTGCTACTGGTAGATAGGTACATCCTTGAGGATCAATTTCCATCTTTACTAGAAAAAATCGGACATTTTTCTATATCGAGTTTAAAAGCGTATTCCTCGAACTTATTTCCTGCCAACCCATAGAGAAATCCTCTTTTTCGACATTTCCCCCTTCTGGATAGTTTAAAAATAAAAAACAATATTTAATGATAATATTTTAAAAATAAGGTTATTACTGAAGGTCACAAACATCTTTAGTTACTTTTAAAAGTAATCACACACACACACACACCACACACACACACACACACACACACACACACACACACACACACACACACACACACACACACACACACACACACACACACACACACACACACACACACACACACACACACACACACACACACACACACACACACACACACACACACACACACACACACACACACACACACACACACACACACACACACACACACACCTTGAAATGGACCATTTATTGTAACTTTTCACAAGTTTTTGTATCCCTATTTTGAGACCTGCGAATGTATCGATGTTGCCTTATGTTTATTTCGGCTGTAACTCAAGAAACCAATGCTTGGAACTCGGCAGATGCAAAACATATGGTTTTAAGCTTGCGCAATAACATACTGCAAAATCACCTGCCTATTGTTAATACGAACAGAGCTTAAATCAAGAGAAATTCTCTATGGGTTTGCGGGAAAGAAGTTGGAGGAGCGCGCTTGTAAACTCGATACTTAATAAAAAAAATCCAGTTAAGATGGACATTGATTCTCAAAGAATTACCTATCTACCAATAGCAAAATTATTTCGAAATTTCTACTACTTTTTTTCAGGAGAAAAACGGAAGTTGAAAACGTATCCCAAGGAAGGCCAAATGCTCTAAAGAGGTGCAGTTTTAAAGTAAAAATATTTTTAACGGTCTAAATAAGTTCTAAAAAACATATATTAGCCAGTTTTATCAAATTAGAAAACTCAAAAATATTTTTTAAAAAATTCTGAAAAAAAGACCAATTTTTCGACTTTTTCAACTTTAGGGCCCTATAGGTACCCCTTAAAATTAACTTGGGGGGCTGAAACTTTATACACTATCTATTGGAACCCTAAGGAATAGGAAAAGCCTTGGGTGGTTAGGTTTTTTATTTTTAAGTCATTTTTATAGCACCATATTGTATAATAAAAGGTAGGTCAAAAGTAAAAAAAACTTAATTTTCAAATATCTTAAAAACTAGAGCTGATGAGCAAAAACGGATGCCATATTCGGAATCAGGAGGTCAAATATATACAAAAACAGCTTTAATATTCCCACCATCAGAAAAAAAAAGTTTTTTTTCGTAGACCAGTGTATTCCATAAAACTTTAAAAATATAAAAATTAGATAAACTCTCCTATAAAAATATGTTAAACTATACTTCAAACTTTTAAATTTCATTGAAATAGACTTTTAAATGATTAATATAATTTTTAAATGGAGATGTATCTAGTGTTTCTATTAAAAACTTGTTGTTTAGCATTAAATTTTCTTTGTAACAATAGAGTAAGCAGATCTCTTTCTGAATAGAAATAAAGCTATTTCAGCAAAATGACCATAAAAAGGGTCAAGGGGTCATTAAAAGTTTTCGAAACATAGCCTATGTTTTTTCCTGGGTTTTTTACGTAAGTATACCAAGTTTGGTGGAGATAGGAAGAAAACTGTGGATTTGTATAAAAGACAAACAAACCCACACACATATATACCCACATTCAATTTTATTATATTAGAAAACAACTTATTTTATTATCAACTAGCTGATATGCCCGGCCTTGCACGGGTGGAGATGGAGATTTTTTTTCCTTAAATTTTAAATTCATTTCCTACCTTCCAGGCGCAGATCCAAGGGGTAACACTCTGGTCAGCACCCCCCTTTGGAACCCAAAAAGGTTGTCAAAATGAGTAAAACCCTACTTTTACCGGTCTACTATCCAATTTTTTTTTCTGGGGGAGGACCCCCATACCTCTCATTAGTACCACCAGGGGATCTTCAGATATATTTTTAGGAAATCTCCAATATTTTGACATTTTGGGTGAAAAAGTAAAGGTAATAGTGTTGAAAAGTGCCCCTTTTAGACTCAAAACGTTTCTAAAAATATGTTTAAACCCTACTTTTACACGTCAAATTAAAAAAATTTTCTGGGGGAGGACCCCCATACCCAAAGGTACCAACGGGGATTTTGTGTGGAAAAGTGCCCCCCCCCTCTTGGAGCCGTGCTGGATCCCCGCCTCTATTTTAATGAGTGAAAGGTGTCGAATGAAGGGTTTTAAATTCTGAACGATTTCTGCATTTACCACATGACTCCCATAAAAAACAACAAAATATTAGAAAAGTATTCTTCCAAAAATCACTTAAAATTCTCAATTAGAGCCCTTAATTAATCGTATTTTCATGATTTTATTATCTTTGGTATAAATTTTAATAAAACATTCCTGCAATTTAAGAAAACATACAATATATCCACTTGAAAGGTTTTGAATATTACTCTAGTTTTTTGTCTGTTAACCAACTTTATTAAAAGCAACAATATGATCTTCATTTGATTTTTCATCCTCGTTTCCATGGAGACTATTTTAACAACAATGCTATTCCATTAAACTTTTTATTTAAAAATTAAACTATCAAATAAAAATATTCTGCACTATACTTACCAGTTTTAAAATTTGAAATTATCTTGAAATATATTTTTAGATTATTAATATAATTTTTAAACAGCTTTAGATTTTGCTTTTCTTTTGAAAACTTGTTATTTTGAATTGTGTTTTTTTTGTAACAATGGGGTGAACAGATCTCTTCTGGAGGAGAAATAAAGCTATTTCAGAAAAATGACCATAAAAAGAACAAAAAAGGGGTCAAGGGGTCAATTAAAGTTTTCGAAACATAGCCTATGTTTTTTCTGGGATTCTTTTACGTAGGTATACCAAGTTTGGTCCCGATCGGAAGAAAATTGTGGATTTGTATGGAAGATAAACACACAAACAAACACACATTGACTTTTATTATATTAGATTAATTAAAAATTCAAATTAATGGTTTTTTTAATTAAATGGAATTCGTGAAATTACTCAGTAATCAAGAATTCGTACTAAATGTTTTTGTACTTGCCAACTATTGAAACTTACATCCGTAAAAGAAGCCGAATTTCACTCAATAAAAGGTCCAAAATTGAGAAAATCGTAAGAACAGGGATTAGTAGAGGAATCTGGTTTTGAAGTAAATTAGAGATACAATTAGAGAAAATCGTTTTCGTCGCGAGTGTTTTGCGTTTACACGGATAGTTAAGTGGACAATAACGCAAAATCCGTTATCTTTTTTCAATTAATCCGTAAATCCGTATTCTCGACGAAAATTCGTAAATATTACGGACAATATGTAAAAGTTGGTAATATGTTATACTGTAAGTAAACTGAAAAAATTGGTTCATTTTTACTATTTTCAAACACTTTTTACGAAAGCTTTTTTTCAAGATTAGAGAATCCACTACAAAAGTTTTTAAAGCGTCACTTTTGAGCACATTTGACTGAGCTATAATTATAATTAAATGCGTCGACAACATGCCAACACCAGGCAGGGAATGTTTGTTACTTCGTTATCTATTGCGCTTCCTGCTCTTTCCAGTGTTCGAATGAATGAAATGACCTCCTCGTCCTCAGCGAGCGTTGGGTTGTGAAGGTGGTAGTTCTTTCCCCCTGGGCTAAGGGGTGATCCCGCTCCGTTCGGGGAAAAGGGGAGTCGTTTGTAAAAAACCTGTTCTGCTCTTCTCGGTCTTTTCTTCGGGTTTGAGCGGTTTGAGTGTCGTGCGCGTGGCTAATTCAGCTCATTCATTTTAAAGAAAAGCTTGAAGACGCAATAACCCCGGGATTTTTCTTTGGAGGACCGGAGAATTTAGTTATTTCAAAGAGATATTTCATAAATTTTAAGATGCAGTTTTCTTTTGAATATCCAAGATTGGGGCAATTAACGTATATTTTACATTTATTCATTATTGTAAATATATGTTACGGGCAATGTGATATAAATAGGGCATTATTAATAATGCCCGAAGTGGAGAAGGGCAATGTGATAAACTCAATGGCATTTATCAATGAAATTTAGTACTTTGCCCGCCTCCACTCTGGGCATTATTAATAATGCCTAATTAATTACTTTGCCCGTAACATATAGCTAGAGTTAAAACGTTCCATACTCTCACGTATCGATCGATTGGTGTCGGAAGAATAAAGATAAGATTTTTATCGTAAAACAAAATTATATGAATGGAAAGGTCAAAAAGGGGAAAATAGTTTTCTTGCACCGAGTTTTTAACGTTCGAAATCAGAATCAAAATCACATACTCGAAAAAAAAGATGATCATATTCTTGAAATTTTTTATTGTTATTGAGTTGAATCTATTAGCATTCCGCTTCAAATCAACACAAGCTAGGTTGGGACCTCGATGTCTCCGATTTCTATAATTTTTGGTTTATAGGTAGTACTCGTGGAGATTAAAAAGGAACACGAAAAAAAATTTAAGATCACAAGTCACGACAAAGCATGTAATTTTCATTCATCTGAAATTGATGCCCTCATTTTTGGAATTATGGCAAGTATATTCCTTGTTCCAATGGTTAAGTACTGAATATGAACCAAAATTAAAGAATGTTCTAATTAAACACCCATTTTCTTATTGAGTACAACTATAATTTGCATATAAATATTGTTTCATTATACTTACATAAATTTAAGTACATAAATGGAAATTTAAAGTTCAATCCATTTAAAGATGAAAGAAAAACCAGTTAATGAAGAGAATAAAAAACGAATTATTAATTCAACAAATAATAAATTTCTCCATCTTAAAATTTTGTATATTTAGGCTAATAAGTCTATGTTTGACAAATCTAATGTAAAAGTTAATGTGTGTAATGTATGTTTGTGGGTATGTGGTGTGTATACAAATCTACAGTTTTTTTCCGATCTGCACCAAACTTGGTACACAGACGTAAAAAAACTAAAGGAAAAAGGTTACTAAATTCTCCTCAAAAAGAGATATGCTCATGCTCAACCCATATTGTTACCATTGGACGGATTAAAAGGGGGTTATAGGGACAATGTCCCCGAAATTTTCAGAAAATTTCATTTTATAGTATTGACGCCTTCTTCCTGGTGCGATGAGCGGGCGAAGCCCGTAAAAATTTTTCACTAGAAAAGGACGTTAACTTTTTAATCCATGTAGGTATATATAAAAATTTACTGCGCCCGGGCAGTGCCGGGTCTAACGCTTTAGCGCTAGTTAGATATAAAAGGGAAACCCTATGAAATTATAAAAATGGGAAAGAAGGGGAAGGGAAAAAAATGATAAAAAAAAAGTCCTCCCTCATAAAATTTTTAAATTTTACTCTTCAAAATAGGTTACCAATTCATTTTCAGACACATATTATGAAGAATGGGACAAGCCCCCCCTTAGGCTGCAACAGAATTTTCGAGTGTAAACATCCTGTACAAAATTGGTC
>JANDEH010000170.1:0-21547 GCA_024610705.1 Tetragnatha versicolor
CCCAGTACCTTTCCATATCCCGGTTTTCCCGGTACCTTTTCGTATCCCGGTGTTCCCGGTACCTTTTCATGTCCCAGGTTTCCCGGTACCTTTACATACCCCCGGTTCCCGATAATTTTCATATCCAGGTGTTTCCAATAATTTTCATCCCTGTATTCCCGGTTCCTTTTCCCCATCCTAGTTCCAACTGTGACATTCCATCAAATATTTATCCTTTCCATGTGATAAAAACAATCACATTGAAATCATCTCTTTTTTTTAAATCTAGTGTTTAAAGTGTACCTTTTAAAGTGTTCCTTTTCATATCCGGATGTTCCCGCTACCTTTTCATATCCCGGTTTTCCCGGTACCTTTTCATAACCCGGTGTTCCCGATAATTTTAATGTCCCGGTTTTCCCGATAATTTTCATAACCCGGTGTTCCCGATAATTTTCATCCCAGTATTCCCGGTGCCTTTTTCTCATCCCGGTTCCAACTGTGATATCTCATTCCATCCCGATTTTTTGTCTATTAAACATTTATCCTTCCTATGTGATAAAAACAATCTACTTGAAATCATCTCTGTCATTTGAAATCCAGTGTTTAAAATCTTAAACAGAATTTTCTTAAAGTATTCCCGCTATCCTTTTAAAATTCCGCAAAAACTAAATTTCAAAATAAAATAAATCTCAAAAATCCCTCGATAAAAAGTTATCAAGTAAGCTTGTCTTCTTTTTAATAAAACCAATTTCTTTAAAAGCTTCTCTGAAAGAGTAAAAACAGATTGCTAGTTATAATAAAAATCTAGTGATTATAGTCTAGTAAACCAATTCCGCTATGAAGCATTGAAATTTTAGCTCAGTTTCCTTGGAAACTTTTAAATTCTTGCTATTTAAATATATTTTTTTGAGAAATTAAAATACTAAAGAAAGTAAATTAATTATTTTAATTTATTTCGGTTTTCTGATAACTGTTATAATATTTAAATACAGATATTCACACTGTTTTTCTTCATAAATTTTGTTGTAAGTAATAAAATATGTATAAAAGTTAATCAGTTATATTCATTCAAGTGAGGCAAGACGTCGCCTCAAGATAGAGAAGTAAACACTGCAATTTATGCATTTCAACAATGTACAATGCTATTTCAATGGGTAAAACGGAGTCGAAAAAGCGCCGAAAAGCAGGGAAGGAGTCGTTCGATTTTAAAATGGTTTCTTAGTGCGCGTCTAATGGCTAAAAGGAAGGTCTCTGTCAAATTTATAATAATGAAGCCTAAATTTGACCTTCAAATGCATATATCCTTCCCCTTAGAATTAACCATTGACCTTGTTAGATAACACGTGATCAACACGTTGTCTCCATGGGGAAAACAACAGGAACGTGACATGTATACCTAACAAGGGGGGCTATTGCCAGGGGGGGATTAGGAAGAGGAGGCAAAATATTGAAGCCTAAATTAGTCCTAACACCAAAGTTATAAAAAGAAGCCAAAAGAACCGCCAAATGGCGACAAACACAAGTAATATACCGCCAAACAACGCCAAAAAGTTTTGCCCAAACGGGAAACGTTCATACGAAAGCCGACACAAGATGAATCGGTGAACTGCGCCATGACGGACCACAGGACTTTCGGACCCACATATTAAACGAGCACGTACTCCGCATATACTCGGTGGGTCTTTAGCGGTGTCGGGAATCGAACCCGGGACCCTTCGATCCCGAAAACGATGCCTTAACCACTAGGCTCCCCAAGGCCTAGGGCAGGGATGGCGAACCTTTTTCGATCAGTGTGCCATTTATATTACGGTTTATGAGTTTCAGGTGTAAGTGTGCCACTTGTTATTTTTTAATAAATTATCTTAATTAAACCCTTAGAAAATGAAATCCTTCTTTGAGGGTCGATAGTTTAGAACTGGAGTTTCTGACTTAAAGTGCTCAAGTAGTGAGTGGTGGGCCGTAAAGTCTGTGGTGTATATAGAAATTTATTTCGGGAGGGGCCAAAAATTATTCCTCACTCCCTCCCATGCATCTTTAACAGGTTTAATGCAGATTTTTAATACATTTAATACATTAATCTAAGAAAAAATGTTAATAATGAATTTCCAAGTAAAGGGGGTCTGGGGGTCCTCCCCAGATAATTTTTGGAAATATGACCCTAAAATCAGGGTTTTGAACAAGTTTTTGGTGCATCTAAGTCTGAATTTCGGACATTTTTAGGTAGGATTTTGATTTTCCTGGGTATTATTAAAAAAAGTTTGAAGTAGAAAAGGGGGGTTTGGGGACACTCCCCCAAAATATATTTCAAAATTTTACCCGAAGAAACTGGGTTTTAACTTGTTTTGGTATACCTTGTCCGAATTTCGGAGGGGGGCAGGGCCCCTGAACCCCCCTTATATGCCCCCTTGTGCGTTAAGTAATCAGGCACCTTTTGCATCCATGATTTTGTTTTCTAACGGCTTAATGTCAGTTTCCTTACGTAATTATTATAAGGGCGGTTGGGATTTGCTTACCTTGCTAACAAAAGGGGAGGAGGGAGTCCAAAATGACCAAGAAAATGTTGTTACGTAATATTTGAACGGCACCTAAGAGGTGGGGGGGGTTCGGGAGTCCTCCCCCGAAAATGTTTTGAATTTCAGCTAGCTAAAAAGTGTTCTGAATCTGGTTTTGGGGATCTGGTTTAGTACAAAAGTTTTTTTTGTGTAATTTTTAGTGAATGTCGCGTGCCACAGAAATACAGGTCGCGTGCCACCCAGTGGCACGCGTGCCATAGGTTCGCCATCCCTGGCCTAGGGACATCTTGAAATGTATCTTTGAAATGTATCCTAAAATCGTACTAGTATTTTAATTGCAATTAGTGTTGAACCATAAAGGTGTAAGTTTGTCTATTTATCCTAAAGCCGGAGCTTATTAGTGTTGAGTAAGTTAAAAAAAACAATATGGAATCTATGAAATAAGAGGGGCTTAGGAATGATCGGCGAATGTGTCCCCGGCCTTAAAAATCTATCTTTGGGGGATATCAGGGCCCGAAATAAATATCTAAATACGTTCCATTACTATAAGCGAGGGCGCCACAGAAAGGGGCATAACCCCCTCATTAAAAAGAAACCGCTCCATTGTGGAAGCCCTTTTGTGAATCGCATTGGCGAGAGTCGGTGGCTATTCTCATTCAAAAGACTTGACTCCGTGGATTACTATTATATGCAGAGGGAGGGGGGGGTCGGGTCTTTTGATGTCCCTGCTTGTCACAACACCCCGTAATCCGCCTTATGGAGTGGCAACAAACACTGATTCAACGGATCATGTTCAATAAAAATGCTTGGCTAAATTGCTGATGTAACAGTTGCATTGTCACAGGTTTTCTGAAGCAGGGGTTTCCAACTGGCTTATTGTAACGGTTTGAAAGAGTAGGGGACCCCCAAGATCACCCTTTTTAAGGCATGTTTTAGCCCTCATTTACTTCTTTGGTTGTGGATAGTGCAGTTTTTGGTGATAAAAGAAATATATCATTTTTTTTTTGGGGGGGAGGTGCCTGTATGTTCTAAAATTCTCACTTGACGTACAGAAGGTTGATGAGATAAGACAGTAATGGACTATATTCGGCCACGCCCATATTAATCATGTGATCAGGAAAAACAAACTCACAACCAAATTATATCTCACTATCATCATATCTCACTACAAACTGTGGTAACCGATTGCAAGCTCAGTAGTAGGTCACATGATGTGGAAAATGTGACGTCAAGACGGTCCATTCCCAAACTTTTTCAACTCGCGTTGCCCCAATTGACAAAAATCTAAATGAACGATGTTTTGTCTTTCATGATGAGTCATTTTTCCAAAAGGATGGCTTCCGGTGATGTTTCAAACTTATGATAAAACTTGTTTTTGTAGAGTATTGTTAGATCTTGGCTATATGTAGGGGAAAGTGGGGGCTAATGGGACATTTTTTTAAAAATGCTATTAAAAGAGCATAAACAAAGTCATTGTTATAATTTTTTGAATTTAAAAAGATTTTACATTTAAGTTTATAAAAATATTCTTGGATGGTAAATAAAATATTTATCTAAGTGTTATCTCAACTTTTCATACGTGGGGTCTATTGGGACACAGTGCAGGGCTAATGGGACATGCTTTATAATTCAGAAATAAAAGTCATTTATTAATTTTAAATGCCTTTATTATTAACGTATGGTACTATATTGAATATACATGTATCGTTGTGGATGAAATTTCACCAATAAACATTTTAATTCCACAATTTCTGTAGTTTCACTAATACATTCAGAAAAATACAATTCCTTAAGGTAAATGAGGTAAAACGCTCGATTCCAGCATTTATTACCCAAAACCGACTGAAATGCTATCAATTAGGATTTTTTATAATCTGCACAAATATAAGGTCCCTGAATCCATCTATAATTTTTAAGGAATAGCTTATAATATCATAACAATTAAGATGTTATTAAACCTGTTTTAACGAATTATTTTAGTTTTTAGATCCAAAACCTGTGCACTCGGAAGGAAATCTAAATCTGAAAACGGACGCCGATTCCCGTTCTCCAAAGATATATGGTTTTTGAAAATTGTGTGAAGTCTTGTAGCTAAAATTCTGATCCTATCATTATACAAATTTAGTAAATATCAGCTCTCAATAGAGTGCAGTCAAATAGAGTGCCACTGTGCTATTGTTTTAACGATAATATTAATAAGAAAAGAAATCGTGCCAAATCCTTAATAAATCGCTAAATTTGATTTACTTACATTATATTGAGCCATAGACCAAACGAATATTTTGCTCCCAGGAGATAAATTCCCCAATAGCATTTCAGTCGGTTTTGCTGGAACCGAGAGTTTTACCTCCACATTAAGTTGTCCCATTAGACCCCACAATATGATAATTTACAATTGTAGAAATAATTATTTTCTAGTGCAGTTCTGTATTTTTTCATTTATATTATCTTGTTCTCCAGTATTTGATTTTCTTAAAAATTTATGAAGTTCAATGAATTACAAAACTAAATTTTTGCTATTGGTTGTTAAAAACAAATTTGTATTTTTTCTGCGCAGAAAAAATTCGTCATGACAGATATCACTGTTCAACAAATTTAACCTTCAAATTTTTTCCTTGATGAAAATAGTCATTTCTTATAGATTTTGGGTCGCTGAATACGAAAATTGCCATTAAAATCCTCAATTGACTCAGGATTTTCGGGGAACAGCTCCTCCCCCTTTTACGTTTTTCAACGACTTTATAACTTTAAACTCGATTTTCATGTTCAAAAATCATTGCTTTAGTCATCAAATTGCCCCCCAGGGGACAAGAAGGTTCAAATTAATAAAATATGATAAATTTATAACAAATGGATAGGTTTAAGGGGTAATTTTTCCCTAAAAACGCAAAAAAATCGCTAAAAATAGTAGGATTTGCTATACCCTACTTATTTTGCTTATTTTTTCCTCAATTCCTCTTTGAAGGGTCCTAACCCTTCCCCAAGGACCCAAATTTGATGACAATATGCAGCAATAATTTTTACTAAAAGCGGCTGAGGTGTTAGCCTCCCAGAAGCACCCGCGGAAGAGTTCAGAAGACTTCCAGAATCGCGAAGGCGCTCGCGAGCTCAGGAAGTAATATTAATGATTTTGAAAAGATTACAAATGACGTTTTTCTAAATTTTTGGGTATATCCTAAGTAGAAACTCTCCAGTTCTTTAAAAACTGACCGGTTTTTTGGAAGTGAGGATTCCATGTTTCAAGCTGTTATTAGATGCACAGCTGTGGATAACAATTAGGGGGCGTCCCCTCGAAAACTGAGGGTGATGGAGGAAAATGGATGTCATATTTGAATTTAGCAGGTCATTTTACACAAGAATCAGCTGAAATTCAGTCGATGGCATTTTGACTTTTTTTGTACAGCAGTTTAACTCTAAGTGCGGCATTGGAACCCTTCTGTGGGTGCTTTGGGGATGTTAATACCTCAACCAGTTTTAGTAAAAATCATTGCTGCATATTGCCATCAAATTTAGGTCCTTGCTGAAGGGTTAGGACCCTTCAAACGTGAATTGCGTAAAAAATAAAGGGAAAAAATAGCGTATAAAAACCTTTACAATTTTAACCAATTTTTTGGCATTTTTAGGGGGTAATAACCCCTTAAACCTATCCATTTGCTACAAAATTTCATATTTTATAAATTTCAACCCTCCTTGTCCCTTTGGATGTAATTTAAAGACTAAAGTGATTTTTTTTTACCCTGAAAATCGAATTCAAATTCATTAAGTCACTGAAAAACGTAAAAAGGGGAGGGGCTGTTCCCCGAAAATCCTGAGTCAATTGAGAATTTTAATGGGTATTTTCGTATTCAGCGACCCAAAATCTATAATAAATGACTATTTTCATCAAGGAAATTTTTTCATTGTTGAACAGTGTATTCCATTTTGAAAATGTGTGCTAGACCTGTTACCAATAAGTGATGTAAAATTTTTTTCTGAAATATTTATAGTATTATGGAAAAAATTCACTTGTCCCATTAGCCCCCACTTTCCCCTACACATTACTTTTAAGATTTACCTCTTACAAGTAATTTATACCTTTACCCTTATTACATTTACAGGTAATTTATTCAAAATGGCCTATGGGTAACCTGAGGAAAATCTAGGAAGACACAAAGATTTTCATGGGTAAAATAATTTGAATTTCTGAGAAGTTATGTCTGTACTGTAGTTTTATTTTAAATCTACTTTATAGCATTAATTACTACCCAGATAGCAATGTAAGGTTAACACAACCTTATGTCGTAAGCTTACGGCGTAAACCCGTTTGTCGCAACGTGCAATAATGCTCTTTTTTTAGAAAAATATTTGTGACGCATAAATCTACAAAGACACTTAGAAAGGTAATTATTTTGTACCAAAATCAACGAAAGAGATTATTCACAAATCACATGCTTTTTTGGGACCATATATATTTAATAAATTAAACGAAACTACTAAATTAACAAATAATTTTACAGAATTTAAGTATGACCTTTATAAATTTATCGAGGCGCAAGAAACAATAGAAAACCTCTTTACAGTAGCTAAATAACAAGCAACTGTTGCCAACGAAAATATTGTAATTATCATTGTAGATACTATATACAGGCAAAATTATGCCTATTTAGTATCACATAAATAATAATTTTTTATAATGTTTGTCTTCTTATGTTTAATATTTGTTCTTTTTTGTGTTGTCATTTCAATGTATTTTATGTAATACTAGCGGATATGCCCGGCCTTGCACGGGTGGAGAGTATAAATTTATTTTTTTAAGTTTTCTGATAATATATTTCTAGTTTTGTACATCAGCAATTACCACAATCATCCCGGTATCATAGGCACCTTTTTCATACTCTTGTGCTCCCGGTAATTTTTTTTTAAATTTTTTTAAATTAAATTTTCTCAAAATACATTTATAATTTTGTAAATCAGCAATTACCAATTTTCCCGATATCCCAGGCGCCTCATCCCGGTGGTCCCGGTAATTTATCATTTCCCGGTATTCCCGGTAATTTTTCTTATCCCGTTGTTCTCGGTAATTTTTTCCGATCCCGGTGTTCTCGGTAATTTTTCCTATCCCGGTGTCTTTTTTCCTCTTAATAAAGTAACGAATTTGAAACTATAATAAAAAGTCTAGTAAATAAGTCTAGTGTGAACTAACAAATTTAAAACTGTAATAAAATATCTAGTAAGTTGAAATGTCTAGTGAACCGTCTCATTTGAAACAACAATGTTTGATTTTCAACTCGTTTTCCATGAAAAAATAACTTACAATTTTCCATAAATATTTAAATTTTAAAGGAAAAAAATCTTTAAATAAAGGAGAATAACGTTTGAAAATAAATTATTTGAATTTATTTTAGTAGTTTCACCACTGATAAAGCTTTTAAATGGACAATTTTAGAGTTTTTCCTGTTAAAATATTTGATTTTTGAAGGTTTTCATCTCGTTAACAATAGTGAGTCGAGCAGATCTACTCTGGTAGAGAAATAGAGAAATAAGCGTTTTCGGCTATAAATTCGTTAATTACTCGTAAATATTCGATTTTCGAGCTTGGAAAACTTGACAGTGATCGTTCCCGTCCCGAGATACGCCTATATACCGAGTTTTGGCCACGCCTTCGGCGTGGCTTTGGAGGAGATGCGTTACATACATATATAGCCACAAACGTTTTTATATATTTACTAGCGGATATGCCCGGCCTTGCACGGGTGGAGTGTATAATTTTTTTTAAATTAAATTTTCTCAAAATATATTTATAATTTTTAAATCAGCAACTACCAATCACCCCGGTATCCCAGACGCCTTTTCCTATCCCGGTGTTCCCTGTAATTTTTCATATCCCGGTGTTCCCGGTAATTCTTGATATACCGATGCTCCCTGTAACTTTCCTATCCCGATGTTGCCGATAATTTTCCTATCCCGATGTTCCCGATAATTTTTCTATCCCGATGTTCCCGATAATTTTCCTATCCCGATGATCGGGGTAATTTTTATATCCCGATAATCCCTGTACTTTTTTCCTATCACGATGTTCCCGGTAATTTTTCTTTTCCCAGTGTTCTCGGCAATGTTTCCTAGTAAATTAATGAGTCTAGTGAACAAAAATAACAAATTTGAAACAATAATAAAAGATCTAGTAAATTGGAAAGTCTAGTGAACGGCTTCATTTGAAACAATGTTTTATTTTTAATTCGTTTTCCATGAAGAAAATTTACACTTTTCCATAAATATTTAAATTTTAAAGGGAAAAAATCTTAAAATAAAAGAAAATAACGTTTGAAAATAAATTATTTGAATTAATTTTGATGTTTTTATAGCTGATAAAGCTTTTAAATGGACAATTTTAGAGTTTTTTTTATTAAAATATTTATTTTTGGAGGTTTTAATCTCGTGAACAATAGTGAGTCGAGCAGATCTGCTCTGGTAGAGAAATGGAGAAATAAGCGTTTTTGGCTATAAATTCGCTAATTACTCGTAATTATTCGATTTTCGAGCTTGGAAAACTTGACAGTGATCGTTCCCGCCTCGAGATACGCCTATATACCGAGTTTTGGCCACGCCTTCGGCGTGGCTTGGGGGGAGATGCGTCCTCCACATACACACACACATAGCCACATAGCCACAAACGTTTTTAGTAATATACTAGCGGATATGCCCGGCCTTGCACGGGTGGAGTGTATAATTTATTTTTTTAAGTTTTCTTAAAATATAATTATAAATTTGTAAATAAGCAAAATTACCAATCATCCTAGTACCCCAGGTCCCTTTTTCCTATCCCAATGTTCCCGGTAATTTTCAAATCCCGGTGTTCTCGGTAATTTTGCCTATCCCGATGTTCCCGGTAATTTTCATATCCCAATCTTCCCGGTAATTTTAATATCCCGGTGTTCCCTGTAATTTTTTACCTCTCGATGTTCCCGTTAATTTTTCCTTTCCCGGTGTTCCTGGTATTTTCAAATCCTGATGTTTCCGGCAATTTTTTATATTCCGGTATTCCCGGTGTCTTTATGGTAATTTTCCTGTCCCGGCGTTCTCGATATATTTTTATAACCCAGTAATTTTTCCTATTCGGATGTTCCCGCTAATTTTATAATCTTTGTGTTCCCGATACTTTTTTCAATCCCGGTGTTCCTGTTTATTTTTCTGTTTCAAATTTAAAGGATTATAAAAAGTCTAGTTAATTGATAAGCCTAGTGAACAAAATATCAAATTTGAAACTACAATAAAAAAATCTTGTAAATTGAAAAGTCTAGTGAACCGTCTCATTTGAAACAATGTTTTATTTTTAAAACTCTGGTTCCATGAAAAAATAATTTACAATTTTCCATAAATATTTATATTTTAATGGAAAATATCTTAAAATAAAAGAAAATAATGTTTGTAAATAAAGTAATCGAATTTATTTTGGTGTTTTCATAGCTTATATCCTTTTTAAATGGACAATTATAGAAATTTTCAAGTTAAAATATTTAATTTTTGATGGTTTTCATCTCGTTAACAATAGTGAGTCGAGCAGATCTACTCTGGTAAAGAAATGGAGAAATAAGCGTTTTTGGCTATAAATTCGCTAATTGGTCGTAATTGTTCGATTTTCGAGCTTGGAAAACTCGACGGTGACAATCGACACCTCGAGATACGTCTATGTACCGAGTTTTGACCACGCCTTCGGCGTGGTTTTGGAGGAGATGTGTCCTCCACCCACATACATAGCCACAAACGTTTTTAGTAATATACTAGCGGATATGCCCGGCCTTGCACGGGTGGAGTGTATATTTTTTTTAATTAAATATTTTCAAAATACATTTATAATTTTTTAAATCAGCAATTACCAATCATCCCGGTATCCCAGGCGCATCTTTCCCCGGCGGTCTCGGTAATTTTTCCTATCTCGGTATTCCCGGTAATTCTTCTTACCCCGGTATTCCCGGTAATTTTTCTTATCCCAGTGTTCCCAGTAATTTTTTCCTATTCCGGTGTTCTCGGTAGCCAAGCCTTGCACGGGTGGAGTGTATAAATATTTTTATTTTGAGTTTTCTGAAAATGCATTTATAATTAAGTAAATCAATAATAACCAATCCTCCCGGTATCCCAGGCGCCTCTTTCCTATCCCAGTGTTCCCGGTATTTTTCAAATCCCGGTAATCTCGGTAATTTTTCCTATCCCGGTGTTCCAGGTAATTTTTTATATCCCGGTAATTTTTCTTATTCCGATGTTCCCGGTAATTTTTCCTCTCCCGATGTTCACGGTAATTTTTCCTTTCTCGGTGTTCCCGGTACGTTTTCCTATCACAGTGTTCCCAGTAATTTTCAAATCACAATGTTCCCGCTCTAGTAAATTAATAAATATAGTGAACAAAGTAACAAATTTGAAACAATAATAGAAGATCTAGTAAATTGAAAAGTCTAGTGAACCGCCTCATTTAAAACAATGTTTTATTTTAAACTCGTTTTCTATGAAAAAATAATTTACAATTTTCCATAAATATTTTTATTTTAAAGGAAAATATCTTAAAATAGGGAAACTAACGTTTCAAAATTAATTATTTGAATTTATTTTGGTGTTTTTACAACTGATATAGTTTTTAAATGGACAATTATCGAGTTTTTCCTGTCAAAATATTTAATTTTTGAAGGTTTTC
The DNA here is from genome assembly GCA_024610705.1 of Tetragnatha versicolor. Classification (NCBI taxonomy): domain Eukaryota; kingdom Metazoa; phylum Arthropoda; class Arachnida; order Araneae; family Tetragnathidae; genus Tetragnatha; species Tetragnatha versicolor. Next base: position 11,155 of record JANDEH010000170.1, read on the forward strand.
ATCTCGTTAACAATAGTGAGTCGAGCAGATCTACTCTGGTAGAGAAATGGAGAAATAAGCGTTTTCGGCTATAAATTCGTTAATTACTCGTAATTGTTCGATTTTCGAGCTTGGAAAACTTGACAGTGACAATCGACACCTCGAGATACGTCTATGTACCGAGTTTTGACCACGCCTTCGGCGTGGTTTAGGAGGAGATGTGTCCTCCACCCACACACATACCCACAAACGTTTTTAGTAATATATAGATAGATAGATAGATAGATTCTGTGTGTCTGTGCAAAGAACATGCATTCATTCATTCATTAAAATACGAAATGCAATACTAAACCAAGAACTCTGGAGAAAATAAGTATATCTCAACATTACCCAACATAATAATAATAATAATAATAATAATAATAATAATAATAATAATAATAATAATAATAATAATAATAATAATAATAATAATAATAATAATAATAATAATAATAATAATAATAATAATAATAATAATAATAAAAATAATAATAATAATAATAATACTACTACTACTACTACTACTACTACTACTACTACTACTACTACTACTACTACTACTACTACTACTACTACTACTACTACTACTACTACTACTACTACTACTACTACTACTACTACTACTACTACTACTACTACTACTACTACTACTACTACTACTACTACTACTACTACTACTACTACTGGTGGTGGTGGTGTCGTATCCCCTATGAAATCATATCTGATGGTGTGTCTGTATTATCTTGGCTATTTCTATTGAGTTGGCTGAGTATAAATCCTCCACTGTAGGGTAGTTTAGATTGTGGAGGCCTGCAGCAACTGCAGGGCAGTTGAAAATATGTTGAGGTGTAAGTTCTTCGTCGGGACAGTTGCCACATTTTTGGTACCTCTTCGTCCCATCGGCTAAAATTTTCATATTTTTATGGTGTCTTGTTCTGAGTCTGATGAGAGTTGTAGCGGTCTTCCTGTCTATGTCAAGTTCAGTGATTTGATCATGGGCCTTCACCTTCAAGGGAGCAAAAAGCCTTGACCTTGCAAAAGCATTTGCATCTGCCAGCGAGATCAGGGTTGCATTTTGATTAAGATCTCTGGCATTTTTAGCTAAGGAATCCGCAATTTCATTGTATTCCAAGTTCACATGGGCGGGAATCCATTGTAAGACGCATTTTTTCTTGAGACGTTGAAGTTTTCCTAGTTCTGCAAGGATACTCAAGATTAGAGTTGAAGTTCCCTTGCTGAGGGCTTGTAAGGCAGACCTGCAGTCGCTGAAAATGGTGATACCGTCTAGCTGTTGAGAAGATGCAAGATTGGAGTACGTCTCGATTGCTGTGGAAATGGCAATTAATTCTCCTGTGAAGTTAGACGCAATTTTTCCAGCACCAGCTGCGATTTCTCGTCTTTGACCATCAGGAAGGAGCAGTACTACTCCCGCACCACCGTTGGTAAAAGTGGAGTCTGAAGATCCATCAGTGAAAGCGCTGATATGGTTGAGTCCAGATAGAGAATCGATAGTTTTTATCCCTAGTTCTTTGAGTCTATCTTTTGGATCTTTTTTTGAGCAAGGTTCGATGAGTTCCAGAAAGATTGTAGTATTATCTGGAACAGCTCCAATAATGGGAGTTTCTCTTCTGAAATCAACGTCTTCAGGTTTGAGATTAATTTTTTCTCTGATGTCTTTGTCGAATAGAAGGGGGGATGACCTTTTAAGTCTAGATTTTTTATTCCAGTTTGCGATAGTGCGATGGGAAATGTGTTCCTCGTCAAGACAGTGGGCGTTGTTTGTAAATTTAACGGTCAGCATTTGTCTCCTTTCCTCCAGTGGGACCAAGCCGCATTCTTCTTGAATTTTAGAGTTGTTAGTTGAGGAGACAGCGCCAGATATTATTTTAGCTGCTTTCGCTTGTACTTTATCAATTTTCTCTCTTGAAGTAGAGGATGAGTGTGACCATACTGGTGCGGCATATTCCATTATTGGTCTTATAAGAGTTGTGTAAGTAGTTTTCAGTATTTTTGGTGCAGCACCCCATTTTGTGCCGCAGAGCTTTCTTAGTATGTTGAGCTTTTTTAGTCCTCTATTAGAGCACTCTTGAATATGGTGGTGAAAACGAAGCTCTTCGTCAAGTATAATCCCGAGGTACTTAGGCTTAGATATCTTTTCAATAGGAGTATTAAACATTGTGATGTTAGGACAAAACGTATGTCGGCGTTTCCTATCGGTGCTAAACACGCTGAGCTTAGTTTTGTTTGGATTGATGATTAGCTTGAGATCCCTTGACCATCTCTCCAATCCTCTCATTGATTTGTTAAGCTCAATTTCGGACTTCTGAATGCTCTCGCTACTGTGCCAAATGACGATCTATGGTGGCTATGGTCTTTAAAACACCAGAGATCAAATTCAGGGAAATCATTGTTGATGAGGACGATCCTGATGACTACTACTACTACTACTACTACTAATAATAATAATAATAATAATAACAATAACAATAACAACAAAAACAATAACAATAATAATAACAATAACAATAACAACAAAACCAATAACAATAACAATAATAATAAATTTTATTTCAAATTATAAATTTATATAGACCATAAAGGGACACGCGCAAGTTCCCTTCCAAGTTCCAAGTGATACACAGGTCATGTAAATGGACGTTTAATTATTAGAACACAAAAGAAAAAAAATAATTAAGACAGGTACAGAACAGAAAATACCATACCGAGATTACATAGAAAGAAATACCATTATAATTAGGAAAACCAAAATTAAAGAAAGAAAAAAATATTGAATGCCCCCCCCCTTCCCTGGCAACTAGTGAAATGATCCGCCCTAGACAAGAAAAAACTAAAGCCCTGGATCCTCTACCTTAAGTAGCGACATCACGCTCAATCGGCCGCCATTGTGGGGAGAACTCACTACTAGTCTGGATAGTCTTGCTTATCGTCACTAGTAGTGAGTTCTCCCTACAATGGCGGCCGATTGAGCGTGATGTCGCTACTTAAGGTAGAGGATCTAGGGCTTTAGAAAAAACAACACAAAGCCCCGAAAACTGGTCATAATTTGTAGTTATAATTTATAATTATTAATTTCATAGTTTTTTTGGCGTTGATATATTAAAGAATGTAGCATCGTTAATTATAAGTCATTACAATTTATTGTAATTTTAAAACTGACAATTAGATGCAAACCCATCAGGAAAAACATACATACAGGTAAATACATATTTGGAATCGCTATATGTTCATTAAGTTTACAAATTTTTCGATATCACTATTTCAAATAAATATTTTGTAATAGTTTTTAAAGGCAAAAAATTTACACTTTCCCTGATTTAACTTGGAATTTTATTGAAAATAAATGGACCAAGATATACAAAACTATTTCTAATAAGAGATTTATGAGGTTTAGGTAAAAGCAAATTGGATTGAGCTCTAAAATTATATTTTAAATTCCGTAGTTCATAATCAGATTTATTTGAGAATATAAATAGCATGATACGATATACAGGGTGTATCTGAAATGGTGCAACAAACTTTCAGGGATGATAGTACTCATCAAGAAGAACAAGAATCGATATAGAAAGGGGGGTCCCAGACCAAATCCCAGGGAGTTAAAAATGGAGCGACAACCCAAAAAAATCATTGAAAAATTCAATTTGTAGAAGAACTACTATTGGTAAAAACTTAATTATGGTCTCAAAAATTGTGGTTTGATATGATCTTTAAAATTATCTCAAAAGTCTTCACTTTAAAATTTTTTTTATTATGAAAAAAGTTAAAAACCACAAAAAAATGTGAAAAATCTACCAAAACCTCATTTTGTATTTTGAAATCCTTTCTTTTGATTTTATAATCTGAAAGATCATAGTTGTAAACCCTTAAGTCCAAAGTTTGACGTAAAAACAATCAATATTAAACGCTTGAGATCTTGTTAAAGTTCGTTTTTTGTTAGCGCAAACGTGTTTCCTATAGCCGTTTTCAAAACGGCAGTTAGCGGACGCAAAAAAACGGACTTAAACCATGCTTTTACAGGATCTCAAGCATTTAATATTGATGGTTTTTACGTGACACTTTAGACTTAATGGTTTTAGACTATGATCTTTCCGATTATTAAATCAAAAGAAAGGATTTCGAAATACAAAATAAAGTTTTGGCAGAGTTTTAACATTTTTTTGTGGTTTTTAACTTTTTTCATAATAAAAAAAATTTTAAAGTGAAGACTTTTGAGATAATTTTAAAGATCATATCAAACCACAATTTTTGAGACCATAATTAAGTTTTTACCAATAGTAGTTCTTCTACAAATTGAATTTTTCAATGATTTTTTTGGGTTGTCGCTCCATTTTTAACTCCCTGGGATTTGGTCTGGGACCCCCCTTTCTATACCGATTCTCGTCTTGATGAGTACTATCATCCCTGTAAGTTTGTTGTACCTTTTCAGATACACCCTGTATAAAGAGTTTTTTGAATGTAAGAAGTTTTCCCGACGCGCTGCATTCAACATTTTGAAAAATCTATTTTGAATATTAATTATTGGTAATATATTTGATGAATAATCACCTCCCCATGAAATGATGCCGTATTGTAATATAAGTATAAATTGATTGAAAATTGTTTATTCACAATAGGTTTTAAGTGATAAAAATGTATAATTTAAATCTTAATTTTTGCATTAAGTTATTTACTTGATTTTTCCATTATAGATTTTGATAAATTAATTAACATTTTTCATAAGTAAAATTTAATAATGTTATATTCTATATGATTACATAATATTGTCTATGTAAAGAAATTCCCGGACACTCCTTAAACAATTTATGTTGGGGGGGTGTTAGTGAAGCCTCTTGTATTGTTTCATCCGTAAATTGTACGAACGAAGTTTCAGGTATAAAAGTTGAAGCTAAATAAATAATCTACAAAATGAGTCCCACTTTGTATTTTTACACATCATTTATGTTCTAATTTTATAGCTAAAAACGTGAAACTTTAAGTTATTTTTGAAATTTTGACACTTGGGGGCTGGGTTTTAATATTATTTTTTGAGCAGAAACTTTTAGATTAGAACATTAGTTTTACACCAAATGGCACCTTTTTAGAGGTTCTCAAGAAAAAAATCGGACGTCCTTTCTTCGCGACCACCCTTGTCCACACCCACTCCTTCCCCACTAAAAATAATCTGAAGATTTTCTTCAGAAAAAGCCACTTTCTACAGAAATTCTACAAAAATTATAAGATATTTTGCAGATTTTGCTTTGTCTTTAAACTATCTTCAGAATTTTCGAAGACAACTAACAGACATTTCGCAGACATAGCATTAACTTTAAATTGTCTTCAGAATTTTTGCAGACAATTTACAGATGTTTTAAAGACAAGATGTATCTTCAGAAATTTTTAAGACGGTTATTCAGACATTTTTCAGATTGAACAGAATCTTCAAATTGTCTTCAAAATATATTAAACTTTACAAAATTTTTTCATTTTACGTACAGAATGAATAAAACTGATATCGAATGCCTTGTAATCGATTTCAAAAGAAACTTAATCTTAAAAGAATCTATTCCTAGAACTCGATTAAAGTTTTAATATTATACGGTTAATTTAAAATTTTAATTATTTTAAGATTGTATTTGTGATGTTAATATTTCATAGAGAGAAAACTACTTTCTCATTTAAATCTGACTTCATATGAAAAAATTAGGTAATCAAATCTTCGGGAACCAAATCGACATCAGAGATCAAACGAATCGAATCTAACCTAGAGAATCGATTGCAGAATCGAATCGATAGAACAATGTTTACGTTTTGTTTTCAACACTAGTTGCGTGCCTGAATGAATGCTGATTTGAATTATGAATTTTCCTGATATAATTATGGGGCTACCTAACAATATGGTATGATTTAATTTACCAAATGTCCTTTATTTATATTGTGGTTGAAAATTTTATTTGTTCAAATATGCAAGACTACTGCAAAGTGCAAACGCAAGCATATGTTAGAAGGTTGCATGTGGGAAGTAGGCTTAGGCCTTAGGCTTAAGATTTAGTAGTCTTAAGATTTTCTTCAGAAAAAAATCTGCAGACTATCTGCAGTTATTTGGGCCCTTCTTTCTGAAAAAATTCTTTAGAAACCATAATCTAAAGATTTTCTTAAGAACGTTATCTTAAGATTTTCTTCAGAATGAAGGGGTCCAAATAACTGCAGATGGTCTGCAGATTTTTTTTGAAGAAAAACTCCAGAATTTTTTTAGTGGGGTTATATACCATCCAACTGTAACAAACTTCCCTAAACATTAACTATCTAATAATTAATTATCAATTTTCAACGGATTTTTTTTCAAATAATCCTGAATAATAGGACTACTACAAACTATCAAATTTTTTTCCTTGGATTTGTCTTTTATTGCAGTTATTACGCAAAGCATGCAAACAACAATGAAACTTTTTCAGTTTTGAATTAATTAAATCCCTTTACTCCACATTTATTATGTTTTTATCGCAGAAAAAGGTAGTTTTAATCTCAAAACGGCATCTATTCTGACTGAGCACAATTACTTTTACAGAACTTCGAGGGGCTATATCTCCCTTCTCCCTATAGAGGTAGTTATTTCCCCCTTTTTCCACTCATGTGTAGAGCAAAGCTTGAAGATTGTTTTCCGCACAAAAAGTCATTTTTTTAAACTGGCGATTCAATTGGTCCGCTACCAAACCATAAAAATTACTGGACTGATACTAAACTCATTTAGCGCACTAGCCCATGAAGACCTAGAAAGCTCACTCGTTTTTGTTGAGGGTTGAGGGGGGGGATGAACAATGGTGTGTACAAGATAGTGTTTATAATGGTCAAACACACGAAAACAAATCCCCCTGCGACACAACCAAGCAACAAAAATTAACTAGGAGTAGACCTTACTTCCGCGACCTTAGGACACGTTCGTTCCAAATAAAAGCAGCGAAACTGACTTTTGAAAGTCACTGAAGTTGACTGAAAGTCTACTCCTAGGTAAATGACCCTGGAGAATACAGGGTGTCCCACGAGAAGTGGCCCAACCCCTTTAACTTTTGAACCCCTAGAGATATAGTCATGAAAGTGGGGTCCAGGTATAGTATAGTGACCATGCCCTATCCGATGAGACAACTTTCAACGCCCTCTAGCGGAAACTTTAGGAGTTATAATTTTTATTTTCAAAACTATTTGAGGTATGCGAAAAAAGTCAATTACTAAGTTGTAGAGCAGCTTCGATTTAGTAGGAAAAGACACCTGAAGCAAAAAAATATCTTGAATAAAACCACTAAAACGCAAGTTCATTTAGGTTGAAGTTATGTAGTTTTTGCGTCTTAAAACGCTCCTCACGAGGCGAAAATGAGAAATTTTCAATTTAATGAGCTAAGAATACTTTTAGTCATTTACTTATGTCATAAAATGAAAATTTCTCATTTTCGCCCAGTGAGGAGCGTTTTAAGACGTAAAAACTACGTAAATTCAACCTAATTGAGCGTGCGTTTTAGGGGTTTTATTCAAGATATTTTTCTACCTAAGGTGTCTTTTCCTACTAAATCGATGTTGCTCTACAACTTAGTAATTGACTTTTTTCACATACCTCAAATAGTTTTGAAAATAAAAATTATAACTCCTAAAGTTTCCGCTAGAGGGCGCTAAAAGTTGTCTCATCGGATAGGGCATGGTCACTTTACTATACCTAGACCCCACTTTCATGACTATATCTGTAGGGGTTCAAAAGTTAAAGGGGTTGGGTCACTTCTCGTGGGACACCCTGTATATTGAGATGACTTAGAGAGCCTCTAGCTGCGAAATAATAAAGTTAAAAAAATTAATTTAAAAACTAAATGAGAGATATAGCAAAACCCCTTAGTGACTGATAATATTGTTGCCAACGTTAGGAAGAACTCATTGAAAAAAAATTTCATGAAAATATCGTGAATATTTGTGGAAAATAATGCGTTTTCAGGCTTCAAAAAAGAAAAATTTTTGTGTGATTTTTTGTAATTTGCAAATTTATCAGTGTTATTGTGTAGATGCCAAATTGGAAAATTTATCACACAAAATGACACTCTAATGATAAATGGGTAAATGGTAGCAATTGTTTTTTTTGAATATTTTGATGAAAAGTTTAAATCTATATAATTTTACATTTTGAACACGTTTTATTTGGAAGTAGTTGAAAATTTAAAAGTAGTTTCAATTAGTTGTTTTAAAAAAGTAGTTGAAATAGTGTAAACTAAAAGTAGTTGAACTACTAGTTGATCAGCAGTTAACTATGTTAGGAAAAAATGTTAGGAAAAAAGTGAAATTCTAGTATTAAATGTAGTATATTTGTAAACTTAGATAACAATTTTATCAGTCTTTAAAAGATGGACACCATATTTCAAAGACTGATTGCTGTTACTTTGGAAATTATTGTTAAGTACATTTTGAAAATGTGAAATGAATTTGTTTCATCATAAATTTATGGCGTGGATTGATCGTTGTGATTGGATGGATAAAAAGTTGTTTGACATTTGCTTGCTAACTGCAACCTTATTTGAAATCCAATAAAATAGAAATATATAAAAATTGGGATTTTAAAAAAAAAATTCAATAGCAAAATAGATATCCTCAAAAGAATTCGAGCACTTTGATACCGAAAATGTGTTTTACGGATCAGTAATTATAAAAAGTTTTTATCTGAAACCGTTCACAAAAAACTTTTCTTTAAATGGAGAGACTATACTATTTTTCCTAGAAAATTCTGCCTCTTGCAATGAGTGCTACTCTTTCGAATAAATCCAAAGGGTTTGAAAATTAGCTGAAATCCTATTTTGAAGCGGAAAATTATTTCTGGGAATTAAATCTGTTCTATGGAATGCGCAGTTCATTCCGGCAGATAGTGGAGGACTAGTCAATAGTCACCACTTTTTCCGTTATAGTCGGCTAGACTAAAAGCTCTCCCTCCGCTCTCTTGCGTTACCTTCCTATACCGTGCTGATGAGCCCAAACAAGGGCGAAACCGGTCCACGGTTGGAGGCGACGCTTGAGAGCTGGAGTTTTCTCACATATTCCTCTAACCAGAGGTAGTGGTAAAATACTCCCTTTTCAATTATTTCTAAAAATTTTTTATGGGGAAGATTATTCCATGATATTATTTTGAATTTACATTGCTAACAAAAGTTAAAAATCCTATATGTCTGTAACTTAGCGTGCTATTAAGGAACCTCAGAAATATTTTTTAATCAACCAGGAACAAAAGTCTGGTTACGGCCCTGGCCAACTAATGAACGAGAGAGAACACCAATTTTTCAGCCCCCACATTGTGCATAACCATATCTCAAACAACTTGGTAACAAGAAGAAGGGCTTCAAGAAGTCACACACTACTACAACAGGACTTTTTTTTATTTTGAGGAGCATGGAAAAGCCAGTGAATGGCAGGGAGTTCATGAAGGCAGGCGAATGCTGACACGTCGCGCTCCTTTGTGGGTCGGTGTGAACATCATCAAAATCGCTTGTCAAGCCATCCACTAAATCAGCCCATTCACTCTCCTTCCGCGCAGCTGCCCCTCGCGCCTATGGGAGCACTCACTGAGGCGTGAGGCAAACACCTTTCGGCGATCCCCCATTAAATAACAAAACTTCATCCTTCTCTTCCATCTAATTCTTTATTCGTTCCCTTCTTCACAAAGTGTCGGCCGGACTTTTTTCTGGGGGGAGGGGTTGAATCAAACTAGCATTTGATTACAAAAGTTAAAGATAATTTTATTTTTTAGTAATAGCTCACATGCTTCCCCGCTCTTTACAGATCCCTTCGTGATTCGAGCAAAAAAAGCTGCTCGCATGTCATATTTCACCATCTCTAATACGGTAACTCTTATATCCAATCTAAAATACTTTATTTTCCTTATCATTGTTTCATTAGAAATTTTTTTATTTCCAAAAAACTTGCCTACCAAATTATGACAAACATTAAAAATCAATCAGCTATAACTTCCCTGAATTACATAATAACCAAAGAAACTTAAAAACTTATTTAACCTATAAGTTACTAACAAGGACGAAACCGGTCCACGGTTGGAGGTGACGCTTGAGAGTTGAGAGTTTATACCTATTGTTCGCTTAACCAGCAATAAATGGTGAAATTCTCCTTTCATTTATAAGTTACTCTCTTAAAAAACGACTATAATCCAAGAAAGAGCTAATCATAAGCAGAGAAAAACAACATTCCAAAAAAACCGCTAATCTGCATTCACACCACAAATAACACTAAAATAAATTTTATTTCCAAAAAACTTGCCTACCAAATTCTGACAAACATTAAAAATCAATCAGCTATCAATCAGCTATAACTTCCCTGAATTACATAATAACCAAAGAAACTT
>JANDEH010000171.1:0-21268 GCA_024610705.1 Tetragnatha versicolor
GAAATTTTAAAGAGAGGGGCGGAGCGAAGCGTTCGAGCATCCCGTAATGTGCTGCCGTCTAGAATGGAGGGAGAGAGTCGAACGGTAAACGATGGACTCATTAACAGGGTTTACTGGATTCGAATTTTAATTAACTTTACGATGTGTCACCGATTAATAACTTACATTTTCTGAAAGGGGGAGAAATTCTCTACATTGCGTGATGCTTTTCGAGAGTGTGGATGATTTATTTAAGAAATAAATGAACTAAACACGCCTATGGAAAAATAGCATTGGAAAATTAAAACTCCCTAACTGAACTTGACCTGAAGAACTAATTAAGTCAATTAAGGGATTTCAACCACTCGATTCACTTAGAACAATAATCGGGCAAAGTGATATTAAAAGAGTTTAGCTTCGGAAGGGTTTTTAATTTGATTTTGAGCAAATCTGCAAAACCAATTGATAATGCTATGTTATGGAGTACAAACTTGCACCTAATTTGAAAGGTAGTTAAACTGTAAATTAAAACTTGATAACAGTTGATATGATGAGTATTATCTCTATTATTCAATAATCGAACTCTGAAAGGTACCAATTTTTATTTTAAATGACTCAATTTTTGAATTTTCTGAAACATGTTTTTTTAATGAATGAAGAGTGCTTATAAGTGGAAATTGGTAATTTTAACACTAAATAAAGGCCAATTAAGCTTAAAGAACATTCACCCGTCTTAGATAAAAGTGTTTTACAGCTCATATTAATAGGAATTTCAAAAAACATTACTTTATGTACCCCAAATCAGAGATTTCCCAAAACCAAGCTGTAATGTTATTACAAAGGGAATTTTTAACTATTCATTGAAACTAATCAAAACGTTTCTAGACCCAATTTATGTTGTTTCAATTGACTCGTGGTTTGATGTTTTAAAAGCGAAACTGCGAAATTCCAGTTCGGGGGCCGTCCACAAATTTAAAATAGCAATATCGGTATTTTCAAAATTTCTCCCGAACCGAAACTAGGATCGCTTAGAAAAAACAACCATCTTAAAGAACGTTCAGAGATGCGTAATAATCATATAACTATGAGTGTGGTAAAGCGCCAGAAAAAAACTGGGAGTCATTTTATTTCGACGCAGAACAATGGCGCCTGTTAACGACAAACGGGTTTTTCCCCGCCGCGTGCTTCCGTTGCGGATTCCGCCCAACCATCCGATCAATTTTTTTCCAATCGCGCTCGTTCTATTGTTCCAAACACTTTGAGAGTTTAATACATTGAAGCCCATTCGATTATGCATCGATCGGTACCAAGCATTAACTGTCGGTAAGGTTCACAAAAGACAATTTTCGGTTGAAACGCTTAAAGCCGTTCAATTTAAATAATATTATCCAATTCGCTTAGCGAACTCGATAACTTGTTTGTAGAGCTCCCTAGGAACAATAAAACATAAAATTTTTGAATGGGAGAGGACTAGATCCGGAGCAACGAATTTTTGAACTTTCCAAAAACGAAATGGCGCAGAATTCAAATTTCCAACTCGACTTACTCCAGAACTAAGAAACCCATCGCTTAGCAAAAACTACCATCTTAAAGCACTGACCGAGATGCGCAATAATTGCGTAACTGTTAGTGTGAGAGACCAGTAGAATAAATGCTACAGCGCTTTGAAATTCAACGTACATCAATGGCGGCGGTGAAGGGGAATCCGTTGCATCTTTCGCCGCGTGCTCCGTCGGCGGTTCCCGCCAATCACTCTTTTTGAAATAGCGTTCGTTATACTTCTTTTAGAGCTTAGCAAGTTAATATATATTAAACACCATTGAAATACGCGTCGAACAGTACTAATCACTAACTGCGCATGAAAGCGCTTCACTGAAAAATGAGCGAAAGATAAGATCAACAATAGTAAATCCCTCTCTGTTACGAATATCATTGTTGTTTCCAACAAATAAAATTTTCTGTCAACAGTGCCCTTTGTATAATGAAGTTATTGTTGCTGAGTCCCAACCATTTAGTCGATTCGGACGATTTACTATCCCTCCAATCTCCAATCACAACGATCAATCGACGCCATACATTTCGGTGAACTATTAATTGACTAACAATTAATAGTTAGAGTTAATAAATATTGTAACTTTTAAGAGAATGATACTATTCATGAAGATGACATGTGTGTTTTTGGAAAGTAAGTTGACATTTCTTCTACTAATTGATTTAACGAATGTTTCAAAAAATAAATAATTTCAGTGAGCAGGTTTTGTGGGGATTGCGAAGCGATCCAAAAGTCCCTGCGTAAGCAGTTAACGGGGGTATTAATGTAACTTAAACATTATAATTGTTGTATGTAATCAATATATTGTATAAGTCCAGATTAAATTTTAACTTTAGTATTTAAACTTCGTAAATATATATAATAAAACTACTCATTTTTTACTTTAAAAAAGTATTACCTATTATCTAGTCTGTGGCCCTCCACGTAATTATAATCATTGAATCCGGCCCCCGGATTCTAAAAGGTTGCCCATACCCGCCCTAGTTGGTCTACTGGCCGAAAGAGTGCGCTGTTATCGCTTGGCTTTTACGAGTCGGATCTGTTCAAATCGAGTCAGATCAGAACCAAATAACTGCTAGACACACGATTTTTAGCCCGCTGTCCATAATTATTAGAAATTATGGATAAAAGGCTAAAAATCGAAGCAGAGAAACTTGGAATATTAGGCAACATTTCTGTACAACAGAGGCACGAACACGGAAGATTGCTCGGTTTTTCCCTAGCGTTAGCTACGGAAAGTGAACGAATCACCTGTATGCAGGCGCAGGTAAGTGCTTTTTTCCTCGATTTGTATCTCTTTGTCTATAATTTTCGTAAATTATGGATGATATGGTACAAATCGAAACATAAAAATATAATTTTTTGAGCACCGTTTCTATAAATCAGAGTCGTGAACACGGAAGAGACGCCTTGGAAAGTGTCCAAATCGCCTGTTTCAGACCCAGGTAAGAGCATGTTTTTATTACTTATTTGATATATGGAACATTGGATGTGCAGGCATTTTTTTCTATAGAACGATGCTATGTAAGTGATTTAAGTAAGTGTAGGTGTTTTGCAATTTTTACCAGGGTTATTTTGTTCCGAAAAGAAGCGTTTGGACTCGCTTGTAGGGATATTTTCCAATGATTTTCGGCGCGATTTGAATTTATTATGACAAGGATTCGGTGTGATTACATTGTTCCAAAAAATTCCAATTTTAATTACAATATCTATGTATTTCGAACGTCGTTTTTCCGAAAACTTTTCTTTAAAAAATCGGTTCAATTCCGTTAACGCATCCGCTAAATATCGCGAATCATCTAAAATGTTTGGATACAATGGTATTGGTTTGGCATAGCCGAACACGAAATAAGTGTTATCATATTTCATAAACAAGAATGTTCTGAAAAATTTTTTTGTTTAATATTTCGGCTTCCTTGTAGCAGCAGCTGTTTTAAATTATAATAATAAGTAATTAAAAGCAATGAGTGGAGAGATTGAAGTACAGCATTTTATATCTCACGGTTCATATTTTTGACCGGCTTTTATTGTGTTAAATTGTAGTACTAATGATAAAGTAAAATGCTCATAATATTTTTTGGCCCTCAGAAGGGCCTTTTTTTTTATTGTCCGTGGTTTGGAGAATTTACTTGGAGCTAGTGTACTTGGTGACAGCCTTGGTTCCCTCGGAAACGGCGTGTTTCGCGAGTTCACCGGGGAGCAGAAGCCTAACGGCAGTCTGGATTTCCCGACTGGTGATGGTCGATCTCTTGTTGTAATGGGCCAAACGAGATGACTCAGCAGCGATGCGCTCGAAAATGTCGTTCACGAAGGAATTCATGATGGACATGGCCTTCGAACTGATACCAGTATCAGGGTGCACCTGCTTGAGGACTTTGTAGATGTAAATAGCGAAGGACTCCTTTCTCCTTTTTTTCCTCTTTTTCTTGTCTCCAACACGGACGGCCTTTTGGGCTTTGCCCGCTTTTTTCACAGCTTTGCCAGAGGTTTGGGGAGGCATGTTATATCTTCACGAGAATCAATGAAAATAATTTTTCGTCGTCCCCGCCGGATCCTTTATGCGATTAAACCAGCTCAAAGCGACCAATCAACAAACCAGCTTGAACGCCAATCGCCGCACGCGGAGGGAAGAAGTCAGAAAGAGGGGTGGAGCAACCGCTTCCTCTTGCGAATAAAAGCGGTGGGAAGCTTTCCTTTTTCGTCATTTTACGAATTTGTTCACTCGTAAGCTAACATGTCTGGACGTGGAAAGGGAGGCAAGGGTCTCGGAAAGGGTGGTGCTAAGAGGCATCGTAAGGTTCTCCGTGATAACATCCAGGGTATCACCAAGCCTGCGATCAGGCGTCTTGCTCGACGTGGTGGAGTTAAGCGTATCTCTGGCTTGATCTACGAAGAGACCAGAGGAGTTCTCAAAGTTTTCCTTGAGAACGTAATCCGTGACGCTGTCACTTACACCGAGCATGCTAAAAGGAAGACCGTCACCGCTATGGATGTCGTCTATGCTCTGAAAAGGCAAGGACGTACCCTCTACGGTTTCGGAGGTTAAATATCCCCCCTGGACTCTCCCTCATAATAAAAAAAAGGCCCTTTTGAGGGCCAAAAAAAAATTACCTTGGCATCTCCTCTTTACTCGTAAACGAGCCTGCATACAATTTTGTGTTTAGCCTGACACCCTCTCCATATAATGTCAAGCTAAACGTTTAAATCTTGAATTCCACGTTCCCTCCACAAATACTAAAGCGTAACTGTTTGAAATTGCTCAAATTTCATTGTTTACTACTAAAGTCTGTGTAATTTTAATCGGCGCATTCCCATTGGATTTCTCTTGCTTTGCTATAGTATACAGATAGCCTATGATTGCTCAAATTTCATTGTTTACTAATTTGAATGGGAGGAATCTTCCCATTGGATTTGTATACAGATAGCCTATGATTGCTCAAATTTCATTGTTTACAAATTTGAATGGGCGGAGTCACTTCCCATTGGATTTGCATACAGATAGCCTATGATTGCTCAAATTTCATTGTTTACAAATTTGAATGGGCGGAGTCACTTCCCATTGGATTTGCATACAGATAGCCTATGATTGCTCATATTTCATTGTTTACGATTTTGAATGGGCGGAGACTTCCCATTGGATCTCTATTGTGTTGCTATAGTGACGAGCCGCCGGATGCCACTATTATAATAAACAATATCCTTTACAATAATACAGATAGCCTATGAGTGGTAACATAGTAAATACTTTAACAACAATACAGACAACCTATGAGTCACGTGATTTGATCCCATTGTTGGAAATGAGTGCTCTTACCGGACCTGAATCCCGATTGTTGTAACAATAGTTTTTAAATTGTGCATTCATAACTATAGTATTTTGTTCGTTAACATAACTTACTTAAATGAAAGGTGTGCAGCGATGGAGATTCAAGTCAGGTATTTTTTTTGGCTCTTAAAAGAGCCTTTTTTTGGTAGTGTGTTGTAAAGTTCTTACTTTTTGCCTGTTTTTTTGGGAGCAGTTTTTTTTGTTGGGGTCTTGGTCAGTTTTTTTGCCTTGGGTGCTTTCGGCTTGGTCGCTTTCACAGCCTTCTTGGGAGATTTTGGCTTTGCAGCTACTTTCTTAGCAGAAGGTTTTACTACAGGCTTTTTCTTCTCGGCCGTGGCTTTCGCTTTCGGTTTGGATATCTTTTTCACGGGAGTTTTGGCCTTTTTGGTGGCGGCAGCTTCCTTCTTTGGTTGTTTTTTTTCCTTGGGCTTTTCGGTCTTGCTTTTTTGGCTTGTGCCGCCCATTTTGAAGGATCCGCTGGCTCCCTTTCCCTTGGTTTGAATGAGGGTACCGTTAGCCACAGCATTTTTCAAAAACCTCCTGATGAAGGGGGTGAGTCGGTCAATATCTACCTTGTTATTAGCGCTGATATGCTTTTTGATAGCTTGGAGAGAAGATCCTCCTCGCTCTTTCAGCGTAGAAATGGACTCGACAACCATGTCAGCAACCTTCGGATGAGAAGGGGCAGTTTTGGGCTTTTTTGTAGCCGCGGCTTTTGCCTTTTTCTTAGGCGTGGCAGCGGCTGCAGGAGCAGTGACAGTTGCAGTTTCTTCCGACATGTTCTCTAGGAATATGCTGTTTCATGTTTGTGCGTGTCAATATACGAGGCGCACCGACCAATGAGCGGGCGGGCGGGGCGTGCCGAATAGGCATAAAAAGCCGCGTTCGTAAATCCATCGCTTATTCGCAGTCGAATTTCGCTGTCAGTATGGCTCGTACAAAGCAGACCGCTCGTAAGAGTACTGGAGGCAAGGCTCCTAGGAAGCAGTTGGCAACCAAGGCAGCACGTAAGAGTGCCCCTGCCACCGGTGGAGTTAAGAAACCCCATCGTTACAGGCCTGGAACCGTTGCTCTGAGAGAGATCCGTCGTTACCAGAAGTCCACTGAACTTCTGATCCGCAAACTTCCCTTCCAACGTCTCGTGAGGGAAATTGCCCAGGATTTCAAGACCGATCTCCGATTCCAGAGCTCCGCTGTCATGGCTTTGCAAGAGGCCAGTGAGGCTTATTTGGTCGGCCTTTTCGAGGACACCAACTTGTGCGCAATCCACGCCAAAAGAGTGACCATTATGCCAAAGGACATCCAGCTTGCCCGCCGTATTCGAGGAGAACGAGCTTAAACGAACTGTTTATAAACCCCTAAATAAAAAAAGGCCCTTCTGAGGGCCAAAAAATATCAGCCTGAGCAATTTTAAAATGTCAACTTTCAAGAAACTTTATTATCTCAAGTAATCACAATCATATATCTACAGTATCAAACCAGCAGTATTTTAAATTCATATCTAGCGAAGTATTGCCATTCAGTAAATAACTAATTATCTGTTAACTAGTTTTAAGGATATATTGAGTCGCGTAAAAGTATTAATAAATCACAAAAAAGCCACCCTTTTACTTCTATTTACAATGGCTAACTTTAATGAGTTGCCATTCAGAGACAACTAAAGTATTTTAAGCACTAGTATCTGTTGTTCACTTAGGGGTCATCCATAAATAACGTGAGGTCAAAAAGGGGGGGGGAGAGGTTTGGAAAAATCTCACCAAGGGGGGAGGGGGGGTTGATTAAAATCTCACGTCAACTTTTTAAGTTAGAAATTATACGATTTTCTTTCTTTTTTAAGTATGAGAAAGGAATATATAAGAAGGAAGGAGAAAAATTATTTTTAAATAATCTCACGTGGGGGGAGGGGGGGTCCAGCAAAATCTCACCAAGGGGGGAGGGGGGGGGTCCAGAATTTGGAAAAAACACCTCACGTAATTTATGGATGACCCCTTACTCTACTCCTATTATTTAAGAATAATAATATACCGTGGTTGAGAGTATACAGAGAACGGAAGCATTTTTTATACTTTTCGAGTCTAGTATTTTTTGGCCCTCATAAGGGCCTTTTTTTTAAGAGTTTGTTGTGGTGCGACTTAAGCTTTCTTTTCGGTCTTCTTGGGGAGCAGAACGGCTTGGATGTTGGGCAACACACCACCCTGAGCGATGGTTACTCCTGAAAGGAGTTTGTTCAACTCCTCGTCGTTCCTGATGGCGAGTTGAAGATGTCTAGGAATGATCCTAGTCTTTTTATTGTCGCGAGCGGCGTTTCCGGCCAACTCGAGGACCTCAGCGGCTAAGTATTCCAATACCGCGGCCAGGTAGACGGGAGCCCCAGCACCGACTCGCTCGGCGTAATTACCCTTTCGCAAAAGACGATGGATACGACCGACGGGGAACTGAAGGCCCGCTCGCGAAGAGCGAGTCTTGGACTTTCCCTTAACTTTGCCTCCTTTTCCGCGACCAGACATGATGATGCTTTTAGAACGAATGCAGCTTCACAATTGCTAGAGAAATTTTTCAGACTGGTTTATATATGCTCTTGCCAAGGATCACGAGTACTCCCGCGGATCACACCAATCGCAGGGCCCCGTCCGCTTTAACTCCGCCCTCTCTCGGGCTGAAATTGGCGTTTTCGCCCTTTCTTCCGGCTCGGTTTTCGGTAAAACACTATTAGAGCTAACTATTACTTTCCTTTCTTCAGAAAGTATGGATGGTTGGCAACACTTCGGTGAAGAAACAATGCCAGTTTGCATCTTCAAATCTTGTAATAAAGCTTCCTTAACATGGCGGAATGTGTCCTTTCGGACTCTTGGAACGAGTCAGATCTCCAGTTTTACTTAACCAAATAACTGCTAGAACCACGATAACTAGTGTCCAGATCACTAGCACTCAACAATAATTTTCGTAAATTATGAACAGCGGGCAATACTATGCAGTAAAAATTTAATTATAAAGCACCGTTTCTGTGAAAATAGTCCACTGAAAATAGCGAAAAAAAAGGGGCCGAACCTCGGAAAAATTGCAATAAAAGGTTTCTCAAATGTTTTCACTTAGGAATGACCTAAATATTATTATACAAAAATTTTACAAGTTAAGGTTCAATTTTTTTTAAATTTCCACTTCTTTTTGGCGAAAAAATGCATTTGTTTTTTAAATTCGTGCCACAAACGTTTGAGGCTTTTGAAAAGGTCATTTTTCAGTGGATATTGTCCACAGATAGTTATATAATGGAAAACCGGTTGAATTCACGCTCAATTAATTAGTTTATTAAGGGCCGATCTCACTAAACTTCGGTTAAAGATAATCAACGGTTAAATCGTATTTAACCGTTGATTAAAGTTCCCGTAAAAATAATCAGTACTTTAACCAAAGATTAGTGGATAATTTTAGTCGTGCTGCCATCTGTAATCGTAACAGTGAAGTACAACTGGATTCTTTTGTATATACTTTAATTGGAATTCTTGTTTTTCTACTGCATGAAACTTCTATTAGACTCTTGGAAAAATAAATTTGAACACTTTGAGACAGAATATACATCACGATTACCATCATTACTATATAATTACTCGTATTCATAATTAACCAGTATTTCATCCAAGATGGCGGCTATCCAACTCCAAAAGCTTGATGCAATACACCTTTTGTTCATACGTCTTGAAACAAGTAGTTCTATGCAGGGCCGTAACTAGACTTTCTTTTCGGGGGGGGGTTTGGTAGAAAATTTTCTTGAAACTTTAGTTCGATTTTGTTGGTAAGAAGGCAGCGGCGGATTCGGTATTTGAGGACTAAAAATTTTCAGTATCAAAATCCTCTTCTAAAATCCCGAAAGGGGGGTCTGGGGGTCCTCCCCCAGAAAATTTTTGGAAATTTAAGTCTAAAAAGCAGATTTTCAACTCGTTTTTGGTACACCTAATCCGGATTTCGGTCATACTTTTTGAAGAATTTAATTAACATTTTAGTAGGATTTTTGCATTTTGTCGAACCTTTTAAAGAAAAGTGGTAAATAATAGGGTCCTAAATTCCAAAGGGGGGGTCTGGGGGTCCTCCTCCAGAAAATTTCACCCTTAAAACAGGATTTTAACTAGTTTTAGAGTCGCTTTTCTCTTTTTCACACCCCTGAGTTCACCTTGGATACTTTCCCTTTATGATTTCACTCATTTTTACACTAACTCGAAGAGGACCACTCCTTGTAAGTCCAAAAATTTTCAAGGAACAACTGTTATAATAGATTTCTAAATTTCAAGGGGGGTTGGGGGTTCTCCCCAAGAAAAATTTTGAATTTTGAACCTTAAAAGTAGGGATTTTAAGCATTTTAAGGCGAATCTTTAAGGAAAAACAGTAAAGTAAAAAAAGGATGTCGAAATTTCGGGGGGGGGTTTGAACCCCCAAACCCCCCCCCCTTGGATCTATATGCTGTAATGCATATTTGTCTTTATATCGACAAATAAAAGTAAACGTTTAAGGACACAAGTGTCTTCTTAATTATGTTTTAACCAATCCCGAAATTCAATTCTAAGTATCAAAATAGTTTATTTGAGCTTTTTAATCCCTGGTCAGTGACGAAAAGTTAACAGAGGAGGTTTCGTTGGTGAGACGACTGCGATTTTTAATCTTTGGTTACTTTTAATTGACGGTTAACTAACCGACGGTTAGCAGGAAGTTGGTGAGATCGCCCCTAATTAATTTAAAATTGGTTAAATGTAGTGATAACAACAATGATTATCGAATCACTAGACTCACAAGAACATGTACAAAAAGGGTTCGAGGCTATTACAAGAAATATGTGAAAAATAAATGCGCTCTGTGCACTACTATCTGTACTATCTCGTACTCGTAGCTGTATCTCGTATTCAAGTATCGACAAATTTATTTTCATTAATAAACAAAATAAACAACAATGGTCCCAAGGTATTTACAGGTTAGGTGTTAGAATACTGAAAAGTAGTATTTGAATGATATTACATGTAACGTCAAAATTTGACAAATGACAACGTGAACTTCAAGAGAAAATGTGGGGTCTGGGGTTCACCCCCAGGAAAATTTGCCTTTTAAAGTAGTGTTTTAGCTCATTTTGAGACCCTTTGGGCTGCACCCAAAGAGAACAGTTTCTTGTAAACCCCAGAATTTTCTAAGGAAAAGAGTTGTAAATAAACATCAACGTTTCAAGGGGACCTCCCCCAGAAATATATTTTAAAAATTCCCCTTTAAACTAGTGTTTTATCCCTCTTTCAAACTCTGTGGGGAGCTCGTAAAGGGAAAAGTTTCTTGTAAATGGCAGAATTCTAAGGAGGAAAAATCTGTATAACCATCGAAGTAAAAATTTTAGTGGGGACTGGGGATCCTCCCCTAGAAAATTTTTGCAAATTTAACCCTCAAAAGTATGTTTCATTAACTACTTTTGATACTTTTTGCCCTAAAATTACGCCCCTGGTGGAATATGACAATATATGGATGGATTTACGAACTTTTAGTTTCTTCAATGCTTGGCGGGATATGAGATTGAAAAGGGCATCTCCCTCCAGGGCCAAAAATCTCCATTCACGTGTCTCCGTAATACGAATAGCTGGGGTTTACTTATAAAAAATGGTCATCGCGAAAAATGGAATTAATTGATCCAGACTAGCGGGTAGGTTTTTTCTTTCTTTGCGAACATCGGAAATGCTTTTTGGCCCTGAAAAGGGCCTTTTTTTTAAGGGTCTTTTGGAAATTCAGGTGTTAACCTCGTAAAAGGTGGGAGAGCCGGAAAATTTCGTTGTCAAGTTCTTCGATTTTTTTCAGAAGATTCTTTTCGATGCTGCTCAAGGCATTATTTGCTTGCTTAACATCTTTCCGTCCTTGAAGAGCCCTCAGAGTAGCGATATCTCTCTCGAATCCATCTCGCTTTTGTTTGACAGCGGCCAACTCCATTCCAAGACCCTTGCTGCTCATTTGACGTACCGTAGACATGATAGCTTACGACTGAATACTCCTCTGATGAGAAAGCTGCTTATATACAGGTGAGATGGCTCCACACGGACGGACCTTGGCTCCTCCCCTCTCTCTATGCGCGTATTCGATTGGCTGTCGGAATCGTGTCTGCGATTGGTGGTCTCTCTGGAACCGGGTCTATCGATATTTAAACGTTCTGCTGGCCTTTTTTTTCCTTTTCTTGCCTCCTTTCTTCACTTTTATTCGGGATAGATTCGAAGACAGAAGCTGAACAGTTCGGACGTGTTGAACTAGCTCTCCGCGACGAACGCTAAGCCTCGCTACACGTCTGCAAAGAGAAAGATTTTCGGCGGAGCCAGCCGACAGCCAACTGTGCGAATATTTTTCAAGTCAACGAGACAGCGGGGACCAGACTGCTGCGTGTGGATAACCTACTATCTACGGAATACTGCGGGCCCGTCAACACGGAACCGGACGGGAGCAACCCAGCTCGCGAGTCGCCCAACCGAGGCCCTCCAATGGATAAGGACCGGCCCAGAGCCGAGGATCCGCCGCTGATGCCGGGAGGGGTCGGCGAAGTGCCCAAAAGGATACCCCCTTACCCTTGGATCTGACAGCTGGCAAGATGGAAAATGAAGCGAGATCTGATCGTCTAAACGGTGAGTACCACTATTTGTCTAACCGCATCAATCTGCATATGAAACTGGTGGAGAGAGTGAATAAGCCAAAAACTAAAAGACTAAATTCTAGGAAATCGAGCTCTAGCTCAAGTAATGAGTTTGAAATTAAACAAAGCAAAAGGCATAAATCCTCTCTGCCAGGGTCATTGCGGGATCGGAGTGGTTCCCAAGGGTCCTCTTCCCTTGGGACTGTCGGTATGTTAGATAACCAGTAATGTGCACCCACAAACTAGCACTGACTCTGTTTTAAACAAACTGTACACAAACGCAAACACCAACACGGCCAACTCAGGCCACACCTGTAATAACAATGATGTACAGTTGGGGAAATAAAAAACGACTCAGTTGCGATTTCTGGCGAACCACTTGGGTTAGGAAGACGAATGAGGTGTCATTTTTCATTGTTTAAAGTATTCTTTAACCAAAAAAATTTTCGGGTCCTTAGGGGGTCGTCTTCATATTAAACGAAACACTAACTTTTTTTTCCAATGGGGACCCCCAATTATTATTAGTTTTTCTGAAAGGCCACCCCCCAAACCCTTAAATACCAAGTTTCATCCAGATTGATTAAAAAAAAATTATTTTTCAAAAATAAAAAAATTTTTAAATCGTGAAATTTTTTTATGATAATCGATTCTTTAAGTAATTTTATGTAGGAAACCAAAATTTCAATCGATTTTATCCAATAGTTTTTGATAAAAACGACCTAATATCTTAAGGGGCCGTATACCGTTGCCGAATGCATACCGCAAAAGCTCTTTCTATAGTGCGTTTTATCAAAAACTATTGGATAAAATCGATTGAAATTTTGGTTTCCTACATAAAATTACTTAAAGAATCAATTATCATAAAAAAATTTCACGATCTAAAAAATTTTTTATTTTTGAAAAATAAATTTTTTTAATCAATCTGGATGAAACTTGGTATTTAAGGGTTTGGGGGGATGGCCTTTCAGAAAAACTAATAATAATTGGGGGTCCCCATTGGAAAAAAAAGTTAGTGTTTCGTTTAATATGAAGACGACCCCCTAAGAACTCGAAATTTTTTTTGGTTAAAGAATACTTTAAACAATGAAAAATGACACCTCATTTGTCTTCCTAACCCAAGTGGTTCGCCAGAAATCGCAACTGAGTCGTTTTTTATTTCCCCAACTGTACCTAACACAAACACGAATACCAGTGCTAATGTAACACACGACACAAACAATAAAACGCTCACGCTTACAGCCGTATTAACCAACGCGAGCCGATCCACAGATTATTCACTGATCGTACAAACCATGGTCGAAGTTTTTCCGATGACGAGATGTGGACCTTATCGACCAACATCCAACAATCATGGTTTCTTCAAACCACAGTTTTGTATGTAACGCCACTTCTGATTGGACCGCGATGACGCCAGGCATCGAGCCCGGCTGTCCGCGCTGTTGGCTGAAAGTTCATAGTTCAGTGTAAATTATTTCCTGTAAAATTATCTACCTGCTTTAAAACATTTCTATTGCAACTAATAATAACTACACAACCAATTACAGAAAATGACTTGAACTGGTGTTCTATATTTCCTGCTTTACATTCGAAATTGTTTTCACAATCCTCGTAATCTAATGGTTACACTGAATGGGTTTATTTCAATATTATTTTTAAAATACTCACACGTATCTAAATATATTGATTCACCTCTCTAAAACTAGACTATTTTTGAAAGAATTTAAAGGAATTAATAGTTAAAAGGGGAAAATTTTGAAACTTAAGTAAGAGCCGTGCTAAATATTTAATACCTCAAATATTTTAAGAGCGCCATCTATCAAAACGAGAGCGAACTCTAAACCTTCTGGTTCATGATTTTTTAAATCCGTTTCATGAGAAGCTTTTCTTTATTATTACACTTTAAGCAACCATTATTTTGATGATTAAAGCACATATACTCAAATATAAATATAATTTGTGATCAAATTCTTCTTAAATGTCCATTTTCGCAAAAATAAACCACGGATCTATGGTTCAACCCACCAAAGTTGGGTGGTCAGATTTTGGCTAAAAAACCATTGGTTAAGCGTTAGTTGGGGCTGGTTGATAAAGTTTTACTTAGGATCAGCGGATAATCCTTCAATCCATGGTTGAACCACGATGGTTAATACGGCCGTTAGTGACACACCTGATATTGACACTGATGCTACGAACACAAACATAAACACTCAGAGGGAAGGGGGTCTCCCACAGTGGCGGATCTACGGGGGGGGGGCTATAACCCCCCCCCTTAGCACCTACGTTTTTGTAGAATCAATGCACATATTAGGGGAAAGTGGGTTTTTGCTCCTTGCATTTTTATAGAATTAATTCACTAAAATTTAAGGAGTTCAAGAGTTTTAGCCCCTGCAAAGCATTTAGCCCCCTGCATGTTTGTAGATTTGAGTTGCAATTTAAAGTATTCAATTATCTTTAGCTCCCTACGAAACATTAGCCCATTTCATGATATTTAGCCCCCTACGAAATATTAACCCCTGCAAAACTTTCAGCACCTGTGTTTTTGTACATTTAAATTAAGAATTTAGAGAGAGCGGCCAACGAGCATTAGCCCCTACAAAGCATTAGTTCCATTAAATTTTTATATTTTTGGTTCACAACTTGATGAGCTTGATTTAGCCCCCTCCAAGATAGATGAGATTTAGCCCTTACTGCTCTTTTATAAAAATGGAATTCATAGCTTCAAAAAAAAAGGTTCCAATGAGCTTTAACTACAAAATCTTTAGCCTCTCTACATTTTTATTGACTTGATTCACAATTTTAAGGTCCCAATGAGCTTTAGCCTTCTTGCGTTTTTATATATTTTAATTTAAAAATCTTCAGCCCGTTAATGATTTATAACCTCTACTTATATTTGCATATTCAATTCACAATTTAAAGAGGCCTCTGAGACCCCTTACAAAGAATTAGCCCGTTCACAATTTAATGAGTTTCAGCCCAAACACCAGCACCCCTCAAAAATGTTTAGCCTCTGCGCTTTTTATATAAAGATGCTTTTCACAACATAAAGATTCCAATGAGCTTTAACCACTATAGAGCATAAGCCCCCTCCAAAATCTTTAACCCTTTACATTTTTATAGATTCGATTCAAAATTTAAAGGGGTAGGAGAGGCTAGGCACTAAGAGGAAAGGCACTAGGAGAGGCAATACCATAGATTTTGCATTGGTAAGGGCTGATAGGGCCTTCACTAATGCTGTGGCGGTCTCTTTGAGTAACCTCTCGTCCGACCACAATCCAGTTAGGATTGAATTCTCCAACGTTTTTCCGCTCAGGAAAAAAGATGCTACGGTCACTAGCTGGGGAAAGTTCTACAAAAAGGTGAGCTGCTATATGGAGGAAGTCCAACCGCACTTGACACCCTAAACGCCCGGGGAAATTGACCAACTAGTCGAGGTATTCACGGGAAGCCTTAAGCGGGCCTATAATGAGGCGCAGCTGCCTCCCAGACCACAAGATAGGGTTTTCCTCCCCAAAACCACCAAGGACCTAATAAAGTGAAAAAATCACTTAAGGAGAGTGTGGCAGCAAACTAGGAACCTGGATGATAAACGGGCGCTAAGGAGAGCTGAAAGAATAGTAAAAAAAGAGGCTAAGAGAGAGACATCACAGCAATGAACATCGAAATCTTCGAACAAGAGGGTAAGTGCAGCAAATTATCTAGTGAATTGGATTCCATGTTTATGTTGGCCAACTAAATCAGCCAGAAGGCAAAATTCTTCCAGCCCAAGTAAACTACAGAGTCAAATTGGCAGCCCCTCTACCATTTCTGTACAACAGAGGCACGAACCCGGAAGATGCACATGATTTTTAGCCCGCTGTCCATAATTGTTAGAAATTATGGATAAAAGGCTAAAAATCGAAGCCAAAGAACTTGGAATATCAAGCAACATTTCTGAACAACAGAGGCACGAACCCGGAAGATGCACATGATTTTTAGCCCGCTGTCCATAATTGTTAGAAATTATGGATAAAAGGCTAAAAATCGAAGCGGAAGAACTTGGAATATCAAGCAACATTTCTGAACAACAGAGGCACGAACACGGAAGATGCACACGATTTTTAGCCCGCTGTATAAAAGGCCAAAAATCGGAGCGGAAGAACTTGGAATATGCCTAGTAGTCCAGGCAATCTGTAACTTAACCGGGAACAAATTGATAAATTTAGTTTTTCAACGGTTTTCACTTGGGAATGACCTTAATAATAACATACTAAAAATCGGACAAAATCGGTTAGCGGGAAGTTTAATTTTTTTTAATTTTTAAAAAATGGCCGAAAAAATTTTTTAAAAATCAAATTATAGTAATCGAGACTTATTACACATGTTTATAGTCTATTTTTCAGTGCTGAATACGGATATACCATTTAAATTTTAAAAAATTCAAAAATTCAATTTTTAAAAATTTATTCAAAATTTGGAAAGTTGAAAAAATTAAAACATCGCTCAAAACCACAAAATAATTGCAAAAGAAGTAATTTAAACGGTTTTCGATTAGAAATGACTTAAATAATAACATACTAAAATGGGAAGAAAATCGGACAATAAAAAGTTTAATTTTTTCAAATTTTCAATTTTTTTGGCCTTAAAAATCGACTTTTTTAAAAAAGGTCATTTTTCCATCATGGATGCTGTAGGTATATACCTCTATAACCTAAAAAAACCACAATTGATGATTAAATCACTAGTTAATTCATTAATTTATAAAAATTAATGTTGAAAATACAGGTAAAATATTTCAATCAAGTAATACAGAAAATATTTAGACACTATTTGATAATAAATCATTTAAAAAATAATTAAATTAAAAAAAGACAAAATATCTTTCAAAAAATTTAAATTTTAAATTAATTTAAATATTTTAAATTTTGTAGTATATGCATGTGATACATGTCTCTAGGCTATATTTTAGTGCTGTTTACGAATATCAAGCCAACTTTTCAATAAAATTTAGAATAAGTATGGAAAAATTGCAGCACTTTTCTCTATAATTTTGTTTTTTATGCTTCAATTTTTCCACAGTTAATTTAAATTTTATTGAAAAGTTGGCTTGATATTCGTAAACAGCACTAAAATATAGCCGAGACATGTATCACATGCATATACTACAAAATTTAAAAATTAATTTAAAATTTAAATTTTTTGAAAGATATTTTGTCTTTTTTCAATTTAATTATTTTTAAAATGATTTATCATCAAATAGTGTCTAAATATTTTCTGTATTACTTGATTGAAAGATTTTACCTGTATTTTCAACATTAATTTTTATAAAATAATTAATTAACTAATGATTTAATCACCAATTGTGGTTTTTTTAGGTTATAGAGGTATATACCAACAACATCCATGGAAAAATGACCTTGGAAAATGCCTCAAACGTTTTTCACAAGAATTTTTAAAAAGGTCGATTTTTGAGGCCAAAAAAATTGAAAATTTGAAAAAAATTAAACTTTCTATTGTCCGATTTTCTTCCATTTTTAGAATATTATTATTTAAGTCATTTCTAATAGAAAACCGTTTAAGTTACTTCTTTTGCAATAATTTTGTGGTTTTGAGCGATGTTTTAATTTTTTCGACTTTCCAAATTTTGAATTAATTTTTAAAAATTGAAATTTTGAATTTTTTTAAATTTAAAGGGTATATTCGTATTCAGCACTGAAAAATAGCCTATAAACATGTGTAATAAGTCTCGATTTGATTTGATTTTTTGAAATTTTTTTCGGCTATTTTTTAAAAATTAAAAACAAATTTAACTTCCCGCGAGCCGATTTTGTCCGATTTTTAGTATGTTATTATTTAGGTCATTCCCAAGTGAAAACCGTTGAAAAACTAAATGTATCAATTTGTTCCCGGTTTGACCCTTTTTTTCAGTAGATTTACTGGACTATAGTGTGGGGATGAAGTTTTTAAAGAGATGATGCCTTTGGCTGTGAGGAAGGGGTTCAGCTGAAGCTTGCGGCCGTCATGGTGGAGATTGGGTGTCGTTTTGGGACGACCAGCTGCTGTCCAGCCACGAGAGATTTGGGTGTTTTATTAAAAGTTTAGGATATTTTTAAAATAGTAATGAGTTTTTTCAAAATTAAACCTAGGCTTAACCTTTTTTTGGGTGCGGTCGACTTTTTTCAAACTCAAATAACTAAAGCACAAAGACTTTTATTCAAGTATTACGGAAACGTTTTTAACTTAATATAAATCACGAAATATGTACTCGATCCCTTAGTGCGACACGCCGTTTTAATCAGCTCTATGTCCCCAAAAACATACTAAAATTTCAGAAAGATCGAACGAGAACAACGCATTCCGGTTTTAAATCCAGTTATTGCATAGCAACAAAGACAATGGGGATTCGTAAGTCGTTGGACGGCACGTGTCAAGATTCAAACGCTTGTTTCTTCCCTTCTAAGACAGCTGGGACCTTGAAATTTTAATACGTGTTATATACAATTATTGTGCACAACACATTAAAATTTCAGGGTCCTACGTATATTAGGGGGCCGTATACAAATATAAATCGAAAAAATATTTTAAAAATTCCATAATTCAAATTTTCCACGGTAGATTTTCAAGATCGATACCTTTTTTTAATTGGGGTAATGCCGGAAACAACATACTAAAATTTCATCAAAATCCCAGTAGTGGTTTTTGAAAAATATTTTTTAAAGATTTTTTTCAAACTTGTAAAATACGATTTAAACTCTTAAAAGCATTGTCGAATTGAAATTTTTATATGTTGTAAGGGCAAGTAAGGGGCACATTCTATTAAATTTCGGAGCATAATCTCAATTAGGGGGCCTTCCAGATATTAAAAACAGCTATAATCGTAATTAATTAATTAAAAATCAACTAATTAACCCAGAACTTAGTTCTTGGTGTCTAAACGTCACCAAACCAAAGGGACCAGTCACAACATACTAAAATTTCAGAAAGATCGATAAAGAACTAGTATGGTTAAATCTCGTTTCCGTTTGCCCCTAGCAACAAAGGATCCAGACAAAGAAAGAGTCCGTTGGACCGAATGGCGCCAGGTCGGTTATGAGCTAATTGAAGGGGTTCTAATTGAGGTATGACTTTGAAATTTGAATATGTTAAACAATGTATGACCCAGGATATTCTATTAACTTTTCGAGTGATTCGTACTGTTATGGGGTCGTATACAAATTAAAACAGTATTAAATTACCGAAATAGTGTGAAAACTAAAAAGGAACGACTAGTGCGATACGAATTCTGAAAGTTCTTTAAAAGTTGCACAACATACTGAAATTTCATTAAAATCCGTTGGTATGAATTCAAACTGCGATTTTTTGAAAATTTACAAGACACCGGAAATCGCCTACTATAGGCTTAATGAAAGCCTTAATATTAACTGATCAACACGAAATTTGAATATGTTGTAGCCAGACAAGAATTCTAAAACCTGTTAAAGTTTCGAGGGTTCGAATTAATTAGGGGGCCGTATACAAATTTCGAAAGTCAAAATGTCGTTAAAAATTCTCATTTGAATTCTAATACACTGATTCCTTAGTGCACACGTACTTTTACTCGTCTAATAGTAAGCTACAACATATATTTTTTTGATGAATTTATCGTTAGATTTTTGGTCCATTTAAGAAAAAGTTTGAGATTTCAATAAAGTAGTTCAAACCAGGTTGTAGAGCGCAATTTTTACATGATCCCCTAATAATTTCAAGTTCCTATTAGCATTTTTAATAAGCTTTCAGAAAATATAAAGCATTATTCTGGGAAATAATTAGAATTTAAATGGTGATCTCGAATTTGGGAAATTAACTAGAGTCATTCGCGTTCAGGACAAGTAAGCTCCATTCTGCTTCAGAAAATCCTGGTTGACGTCAGAATCACCATGGAAACCCGTAATTCTGGAAAAACTTTGCCATAACGGTCCCTTACTCATAAAAAAAATCAAAAATTTTTTTAAATAATAATTATCCATTTATTAAGGATTTGCGGACTTGTGTTTTTTGAGGGTAGCATCGACTTTTTTCAAACTCTATTAAATACCTAAATTATTTTTCGATTGGTATAAAAATCGGATATGATGGACATCTAGAGGTCAGCTTTAAGCTTCATTGGCCGAAAAAATTATATTTTAATATCTATTGTGCTCAAAACGCGAAGAACCAACATTTCTCGGAACCAGAACGCAAAATCGCGGAGGCCTGAATTTTAATTCCAATTTTTTGAAATTCCAGATTCTGGAAGCTATGACATCACACTCGAAAGGTTATAGGTCGTCGACCCGGTAGAAATTCTTTAAAGTGCTTTTTTTTCTACTTTTACGGTACATTTCAAAATCGGACCTTAAAAGAAGCCAGAAAATTAAAATTACCGTCAGAATTTCATGAAAATTGAATACGTTGCTCATCGAGAGGCCTATTACTAGAAACCAGTGTGTAAAATTCCCTTACTCATTTTAAATTACTTAAAAATCTATAAATCCCTTCGCTTTCTATGCACACCGATACGGTAAAACAGTGTTCCGGAAATTCCTAATAAAATCTTTAATAACGCTCTTATCTCAACGAAACTCCGGGAAATAATAGCCAAACGGATGTAAAAAATTAACGCACCGTTAAAAAAAATTAGTTAAAAGGTTTAGTATTTTAAAAGAACCCGCGACTGCGAATCTCATGGAAAACCAGCATTTCGGTACCGAAACTTTGAAAATTCGTAGCTCCCGAACCGAGTAAGATAAAATTACGAAAGAGGTCTCTAAAAATAGCCTGGAGTCTATATTACAACATATGAAAAGGAATAATTGGAAAAATTTTTTTTAACATATTCAATAAAGCGACTTAAATAATCAAATAATTGGAACATACTCTAAGATTTGTGCTGCCATCTACAATCTCCAATGA
The DNA here is from genome assembly GCA_024610705.1 of Tetragnatha versicolor. Classification (NCBI taxonomy): domain Eukaryota; kingdom Metazoa; phylum Arthropoda; class Arachnida; order Araneae; family Tetragnathidae; genus Tetragnatha; species Tetragnatha versicolor. The sequence goes on from JANDEH010000171.1 coordinate 20,899, forward strand.
AGCGGAAAGAAATAATTAGAACGCTTGGTACCAAATTAATCGTCTTGCCTTTATTATTTATGGTAACGCCTCCATTTTCGGACTAAAATTGCACAATATTATTTCCTTCAATATGGAACAGTCGAAAACCCGAAAAAATTATATTAAGGGGGTCCCAAACACTTCGTTCCGCTCCTATGCTCTCGAACCTCGAGGGATGGGCTTAGCTTTATCGCTCAAAAAAATACTTCCCATCGGTTTAAAATTAAAAAAATTACACTCCCACGTAGCCCAGAATGTCTAGTTAATTATACTGAGAGATCGAGTTCTCTGAAGCATTACTAGTATCCCAAAATCCGGGTCTCCCGATCCGGTCTATCGCTCTTCAATG
>JANDEH010000172.1:0-20649 GCA_024610705.1 Tetragnatha versicolor
AGAATTCTAGACCCTCTAGGGGGGTGGCCTTAAACGGCTTTAGGCACCGTATTACTCAGTCTGTGAGCGACTCAGAACGGCTACAAGGCCATATAGGGAGCAGGCCCAACCCCCCAAAATCAAGTCGCTTGGACTCCAAACTCGCAGGGTATCTTCTATGCATAATACTACACATTCTGTGCGAATTTGAGCCCCGAGGAAGAATTCTAGACCCTCTAGGGGGGTGGCCTTAAACGGCTTTAGGCACCGTATTACTCAGTCTGTGAGCGACTCAGAACGGCTACAAGGCCATATAGGGAGCAGGCCCAACCCCCCAAAATCAAGTCGCTTGGACTCCAAACTCGCAGGGTATCTTCTATGCATAATACTACACATTCTGTGCGAATTTGAGCCCGAGGAAGAATTCTAGACCCTCTAGGGGGGTGGCCTTAAACGGCTTTAGGCACCGTATTACTCAGTCTGTGAGCGACTCAGAACGGCTACAAGGCCATATAGGGAGCAGGCCCAACCCCCCAAAATCAAGTCGCTTGGACTCCAAACTCGCAGGGTATCTTCTATGCATAATACTACACATTCTGTGCGAATTTGAGCCCCGAGGAAGAATTCTAGACCCTCTAGGGGGGTGGCCTTAAACGGCTTTAGGCACCGTATTACTCAGTCTGTGAGCGACTCAGAACGGCTACAAGGCCATATAGGGAGCAGGCCCAACCCCCCAAAATCAAGTCGCTTGGACTCCAAACTCGCAGGGTATCTTCTATGCATAATACTACACATTCTGTGCGAATTTGAGCCCCGAGGAAGAATTCTAGACCCTCTAGGGGGGTGGCCTTAAACGGCTTTAGGCACCGTATTACTCAGTCTGTGAGCGACTCAGAACGGCTACAAGGCCATATAGGGAGCAGGCCCAACCCCCCAAAATCAAGTCGCTTGGACTCCAAACTCGCAGGGTATCTTCTATGCATAATACTACACATTCTGTGCGAATTTGAGCCCCGAGGAAGAATTCTAGACCCTCTAGGGGGGTGGCCTTAAACGGCTTTAGGCACCGTATTACTCAGTCTGTGAGCGACTCAGAACGGCTACAAGGCCATATAGGGAGCAGGCCCAACCCCCAAAATCAAGTCGCTTGGACTCCAAACTCGCAGGGTATCTTCTATGCATAATACTACACATTCTGTGCGAATTTGAGCCCCGAGGAAGAATTCTAGACCCTCTAGGGGGGTGGCCTTAAACGGCTTTAGGCACCGTATTACTCAGTCTGTGAGCGACTCAGAACGGCTACAAGGCCATATAGGGAGCAGGCCCAACCCCCAAAATCAAGTCGCTTGGACTCCAAACTCGCAGGGTATCTTCTATGCATAATACTACACATTCTGTGCGAATTTGAGCCCCGAGGAAGAATTCTAGACCCTCTAGGGGGGTGGCCTTAAACGGCTTTAGGCACCGTATTACTCAGTCTGTGAGCGACTCAGAACGGCTACAAGGCCATATAGGGAGCAGGCCCAACCCCCCAAAATCAAGTCGCTTGGACTCCAAACTCGCAGGGTATCTTCTATGCATAATACTACACATTCTGTGCGAATTTGAGCCCCGAGGAAGAATTCTAGACCCTCTAGGGGGGTGGCCTTAAACGGCTTTAGGCACCGTATTACTCAGTCTGTGAGCGACTCAGAACGGCTACAAGGCCATATAGGGAGCAGGCCCAACCCCCCAAAATCAAGTCGCTTGGACTCCAAACTCGCAGGGTATCTTCTATGCATAATACTACACATTCTGTGCGAATTTGAGCCCCGAGGAAGAATTCTAGACCCTCTAGGGGGGTGGCCTTAAACGGCTTTAGGCACCGTATTACTCAGTCTGTGAGCGACTCAGAACGGCTACAAGGCCATATAGGGAGCAGGCCCAACCCCCCAAAATCAAGTCGCTTGGACTCCAAACTCGCAGGGTATCTTCTATGCATAATACTACACATTCTGTGCGAATTTGAGCCCCGAGGAAGAATTTTAGACCCTCTAGGGGGGTGGCCTTAAACGGCTTTAGGCACCGTATTACTCAGTCTGTGAGCGACTCAGAACGGCTACAAGGCCATATAGGGAGCAGGCCCAACCCCCCAAAATCAAGTCGCTTGGACTCCAAACTCGCAGGGTATCTTCTATGCATAATACTACACATTCTGTGCGAATTTGAGCCCCGAGGAAGAATTCTAGACCCTAGACCCTCTAGGGGGGTGGCCTTAAACGGCTTTAGGCACCGTATTACTCAGTCTGTGAGCGACTCAGAACGGCTACAAGGCCATATAGGGAGCAGGCCCAACCCCCCAAAATCAAGTCGCTTGGACTCCAAACTCGCAGGGTATCTTCTATGCATAATACTACACATTCTGTGCGAATTTGAGCCCCGAGGAAGAATTCTAGACCCTCTAGGGGGGTGGCCTTAGAACGGCTTTAGGCACCGTATTACTCAGTCTGTGAGCGACTCAGAACGGCTACAAGGCCATATAGGGAGCAGGCCCAACCCCCCAAAATCAAGTCGCTTGGACTCCAAACTCGCAGGGTATCTTCTATGCATAATACTACACATTCTGTGCGAATTTGAGCCCCGAGGAAGAATTCTAGACCCTCTAGGGGGGTGGCCTTAAACGGCTTTAGGCACCGTATTACTCAGTCTGTGAGCGACTCAGAACGGCTACAAGGCCATATAGGGAGCAGGCCCAACCCCCAAAATCAAGTCGCTTGGACTCCAAACTCGCAGGGTATCTTCTATGCATAATACTACACATTCTGTGCGAATTTGAGCCCCGAGGAAGAATTCTAGACCCTCTAGGGGGGTGGCCTTAGACGGCTTTAGGCACCGTATTACTCAGTCTGTGAGCGACTCAGAACGGCTACAAGGCCATATAGGGAGCAGGCCCAACCCCCCAAAATCAAGTCGCTTGGACTCCAAACTCGCAGGGTATCTTCTATGCATAATACTACACATTCTGTGCGAATTTGAGCCCCGAGGAAGAATTCTAGACCCTCTAGGGGGGTGGCCTTAAACGGCTTTAGGCACCGTATTACTCAGTCTGTGAGCGACTCAGAACGGCTACAAGGCCATATAGGGAGCAGGCCCAACCCCCCAAAATCAAGTCGCTTGGACTCCAAACTCGCAGGGTATCTTCTATGCATAATACTACACATTCTGTGCGAATTTGAGCCCCGAGGAAGAATTCTAGACCCTCTAGGGGGGGTGGCCTTAAACGGCTTTAGGCACCGTATTACTCAGTCTGTGAGCGACTCAGAACGGCTACAAGGCCATATAGGGAGCAGGCCCAACCCCCCAAAATCAAGTCGCTTGGACTCCAAACTCGCAGGGTATCTTCTATGCATAATACTACACATTCTGTGCGAATTTGAGCCCCGAGGAAGAATTCTAGACCCTCTAGGGGGGTGGCCTTAAACGGCTTTAGGCACCGTATTACTCAGTCTGTGAGCGACTCAGAACGGCTACAAGGCCATATAGGGAGCAGGCCCAACCCCCCAAAATCAAGTCGCTTGGACTCCAAACTCGCAGGGTATCTTCTATGCATAATACTACACATTCTGTGCGAATTTGAGCCCCGAGGAAGAATTCTAGACCCTCTAGGGGGGTGGCCTTAAACGGCTTTAGGCACCGTATTACTCAGTCTTAGAGCGACTCAGAACGGCTACAAGGCCATATAGGGAGCAGGCCCAACCCCCCAAAATCAAGTCGCTTGGACTCCAAACTCGCAGGGTATCTTCTATGCATAATACTACACATTCTGTGCGAATTTGAGCCCCGAGGAAGAATTCTAGACCCTCTAGGGGGTGGCCTTAAACGGCTTTAGGCACCGTATACTCAGTCTGTGAGCGACTCAGAACGGCTACAAGGCCATATAGGGAGCAGGCCCAACCCCCCAAAATCAAGTCGCTTGGACTCCAAACTCGCAAGGTATCTTCTATGCATAATACTACACATTCTGTGCGAATTTGAGCCCCGAGGAAGAATTCTAGACCCTCTAGGGGGGTGGCCTTAAACGCTTTAGGTACCGTATTACTCAGTCTGTGAGCGACTCAGAACGGCTACAAGGCCATATAGGGAGCAGGCCCAACCCCCCAAAATCAAGTCGCTTGGACTCCAAACTCGCAGGGTATCTTCTATGCATAATACTACACATTCTGTGCGAATTTGAGCCCCGAGGAAGAATTCTAGACCCTCTAGGGGGGTGGCCTTAAACGGCTTTAGGCACCGTATTACTCAGTCTGTGAGCGACTCAGAACGGCTACAAGGCCATATAGGGAGCAGGCCCAACCCCCCAAAATCAAGTCGCTTGGACTCCAAACTCGCAGGGTATCTTCTATGCATAATACTACACATTCTGTGCGAATTTGAGCCCCGAGGAAGAATTCTAGACCCTCTAGGGGGGTGGCCTTAAACGGCTTTAGGCACCGTATTACTCAGTCTGTGAGCGACTCAGAACGGCTACAAGGCCATATAGGGAGCAGGCCCAACCCCCCAAAATCAAGTCGCTTGGACTCCAAACTCGCAGGGTATCTTCTATGCATAATACTACACATTCTGTGTGAATTTGAGCCCCGAGGAAGAATTCTAGACCCTCTAGGGGGGTGGCCTTAAACGGCTTTAGGCACCGTATTACTCAGTCTGTGAGCGACTCAGAACGGCTACAAGGCCATATAGGGAGCAGGCCCAACCCCCCAAAATCAAGTCGCTTGGACTCCAAACTCGCAGGGTATCTTCTATGCATAATACTACACATTCTGTGCGAATTTGAGCCCCGAGGAAGAATTCTAGACCCTCTAGGGGGGTGGCCTTAAACGGCTTTAGGCACCGTATTACTCAGTCTGTGAGCGACTCAGAACGGCTACAAGGCCATATAGGGAGCAGGCCCAACCCCCCAAAATCAAGTCGCTTGGACTCCAAACTCGCAATGTATCTTCTATGCATAATACTACACATTCTGTGCGAATTTGAGCCCCGAGGAAGAATTCTAGACCCTCTAGGGGGGTGGCCTTAAACGGCTTTAGGCACCGTATTACTCAGTCTGTGAGCGACTCAGAACGGCTACAAGGCCATATAGGGAGCAGGCCCAACCCCCCAAAATCAAGTCGCTTGGACTCCAAACTCGCAGGGTATCTTCTATGCATAATACTACACATTCTGTGCGAATTTGAGCCCCGAGGAAGAATTCTAGACCCTCTAGGGGGGTGGCCTTAAACGGCTTTAGGCACCGTATTACTCAGTCTGTGAGCGACTCAGAACGGCTACAAGGCCATATAGGGAGCAGGCCCAACCCCCCAAAATCAAGTCGCTTGGACTCCAAACTCGCAGGGTATCTTCTATGCATAATACTACACATTCTGTGCGAATTTGAGCCCCGAGGAAGAATTCTAGACCCTCTAGGGGGGTGGCCTTAAACGGCTTTAGGCACCGTATTACTCAGTCTGTGAGCGACTCAGAACGGCTACAAGGCCATATAGGGAGCAGGCCCAACCCCCCAAAATCAAGTCGCTTGGACTCCAAACTCGCAGGGTATCTTCTATGCATAATACTACACATTCTGTGCGAATTTGAGCCCCGAGGAAGAATTCTAGACCCTCTAGGGGGTGGCCTTAAACGGCTTTAGGCACCGTATTACTCAGTCTGTGAGCGACTCAGAACGGCTACAAGGCCATATAGGGAGCAGGCCCAACCCCCCAAAATCAAGTCGCTTGGACTCCAAACTCGCAGGGTATCTTCTATGCATAATACTACACATTCTGTGCGAATGCCCCCGAGGAAGAATTCTAGACCCTCTAGGGGGGTGGCCTTAAACGGCTTTAGGCACCGTATTACTCAGTCTGTGAGCGACTCAGAACGGCTACAAGCCATATAGGGAGCAGGCCCCAACCCCCCAAAATCAAGTCGCTTGGACTCCAAACTCGCAGGGTATCTTCTATGCATAATACTACACATTCTGTGCGAATTTGAGCCCCGAGGAAGAATTCTAGACCCTCTAGGGGGGTGGCCTTAAACGGCTTTAGGCACCGTATTACTCAGTCTGTGAGCGACTCAGAACGGCTACAAGGCCATATAGGGAGCAGGCCCAACCCCCCAAAATCAAGTCGCTTGGACTCCAAACTCGCAGGGTATCTTCTATGCATAATACTACACATTCTGTGCGAATTTGAGCCCGAGGAAGAATTCTAGACCCTCTAGGGGGGTGGCCTTAAACGGCTTTAGGTACCGTATTACTCAGTCTGTGAGCGACTCAGAACGGCTACAAGGCCATATAGGGAGCAGGCCCAACCCCCCAAAATCAAGTCGCTTGGACTCCAAACTCGCAGGGTATCTTCTATGCATAATACTTCACATTCTGTGCGAATTTGAGCCCCGAGGAAGAATTCTAGACCCTCTAGGGGGGTGGCCTTAAACGGCATTAGGCACCGTATTACTCAGTCTGTGAGCGACTCAGAACGGCTACAAGGCCATATAGGGAGCAGGCCCAACCCCCCAAAATCAAGTCGCTTGGACTCCAAACTCGCAGGGTATCTTCTATGCATAATACTACACATTCTGTGCGATTTTGAGCCCCGAGGAAGAATTCTAGACCCTCTAGGGGGGTGGCCTTAAACGGCTTTAGGCACCGTATTACTCAGTCTGTGAGCGACTCAGAACGGCTACAAGGCCATATAGGGAGCAGGCCCAACCCCCCAAAATCAAGTCGCTTGGACTCCAAACTCGCAGGGTATCTTCTATGCATAATACTACACATTCTGTGCGAATTTGAGCCCCGAGGAAGAATTCTAGACCCTCTAGGGGGGTGGCCTTAAACGGCTTTAGGCACCGTATTACTCAGTCTGTGAGCGACTCAGAACGGCTACAAGGCCATATAGGGAGCAGGCCCAACCCCCCAAAATCAAGTCGCTTGGACTCCAAACTCGCAGGGTATCTTCTATGCATAATACTACACATTCTGTGCGAATTTGAGCCCCGAGGAAGAATTCTAGACCCTCTAGGGGGGTGGCCTTAAACGGCTTTAGGCACCGTATTACTCAGTCTGTGAGCGACTCAGAACGGCTACAAGGCCATATAGGGAGCAGGCCCAACCCCCCAAAATCAAGTCGCTTGGACTCCAAACTCGCAGGGTATCTTCTATGCATAATACTACACATTCTGTGTGAATTTGAGCCCCGAGGAAGAATTCTAGACCCTCTAGGGGGGTGGCCTTAAACGGCTTTAGGCACCGTATTACTCAGTCTGTGAGCGACTCAGAACGGCTACAAGGCCATATAGGGAGCAGGCCCAACCCCCCAAAATCAAGTCGCTTGGACTCCAAACTCGCAGGGTATCTTCTATGCATAATACTACACATTCTGTGCGAATTTGAGCCCCGAGGAAGAATTCTAGACCCTCTAGGGGGGTGGCCTTAAACGCCTTTAGGCACCGTATTACTCAGTCTGTGAGCGACTCAGAACGGCTACAAGGCCATATAGGGAGCAGGCCCAACCCCCCAAAATCAAGTCGCTTGGACTCCAAACTCGCAATGTATCTTCTATGCATAATACTACACATTCTGTGCGAATTTGAGCCCCGAGGAAGAATTCTAGACCCTCTAGGGGGGTGGCCTTAAACGGCTTTAGGCACCGTATTACTCAGTCTGTGAGCGACTCAGAACGGCTACAAGGCCATATAGGGAGCAGGCCCAACCCCCCAAAATCAAGTCGCTTGGACTCCAAACTCGCAGGGTATCTTCTATGCATAATACTACACATTCTGTGCGAATTTGAGCCCCGAGGAAGAATTCTAGACCCTCTAGGGGGGTGGCCTTAAACGGCTTTAGGCACCGTATTACTCAGTCTGTGAGCGACTCAGAACGGCTACAAGGCCATATAGGGAGCAGGCCCAACCCCCCAAAATCAAGTCGCTTGGACTCCAAACTCGCAGGGTATCTTCTATGCATAATACTACACATTCTGTGCGAATTTGAGCCCCGAGGAAGAATTCTAGACCCTCTAGGGGGGTGGCCTTAAACGGCTTTAGGCACCGTATTACTCAGTCTGTGAGCGACTCAGAACGGCTACAAGGCCATATAGGGAGCAGGCCCAACCCCCCAAAATCAAGTCGCTTGGACTCCAAACTCGCAGGGTATCTTCTATGCATAATACTACACATTCTGTGCGAATTTGAGCCCCGAGGAAGAATTCTAGACCCTCTAGGGGGGTGGCCTTAAACGGCTTTAGGCACCGTATTACTCAGTCTGTGAGCGACTCAGAACGGCTACAAGGCCATATAGGGAGCAGGCCCAACCCCCCAAAATCAAGTCGCTTGGACTCCAAACTCGCAGGGTATCTTCTATGCATAATACTACACATTCTGTGCGAATTTGAGCCCCGAGGAAGAATTCTAGACCCTCTAGGGGGGTGGCCTTAAACGGCTTTAGGCACCGTATTACTCAGTCTGTGAGCGACTCAGAACGGCTACAAGGCCATATAGGGAGCAGGCCCAACCCCCCAAAATCAAGTCGCTTGGACTCCAAACTCGCAGGGTATCTTCTATGCATAATACTACACATTCTGTGCGAATTTGAGCCCCGAGGAAGAATTCTAGACCCTCTAGGGGGGTGGCCTTAAACGGCTTTAGGCACCGTATTACTCAGTCTGTGAGCGACTCAGAACGGCTACAAGGCCATATAGGGAGCAGGCCCAACCCCCCAAAATCAAGTCGCTTGGACTCCAAACTCGCAGGGTATCTTCTATGCATAATACTACACATTCTGTGCGAATTTGAGCCCCGAGGAAGAATTCTAGACCCTCTAGGGGGGTGGCCTTAAACGGCTTTAGGTACCGTATTACTCAGTCTGTGAGCGACTCAGAACGGCTACAAGGCCATATAGGGAGCAGGCCCAACCCCCCAAAATCAAGTCGCTTGGACTCCAAACTCGCAGGGTATCTTCTATGCATAATACTTCACATTCTGTGCGAATTTGAGCCCCGAGGAAGAATTCTAGACCCTCTAGGGGGGTGGCCTTAAACGGCATTAGGCACCGTATTACTCAGTCTGTGAGCGACTCAGAACGGCTACAAGGCCATATAGGGAGCAGGCCCAACCCCCCAAAATCAAGTCGCTTGGACTCCAAACTCGCAGGGTATCTTCTATGCATAATACTACACATTCTGTGCGATTTTGAGCCCCGAGGAAGAATTCTAGACCCTCTAGGGGGGTGGCCTTAAACGGCTTTAGGCACCGTATTACTCAGTCTGTGAGCGACTCAGAACGGCTACAAGGCCATATAGGGAGCAGGCCCAACCCCCCAAAATCAAGTCGCTTGGACTCCAAACTCGCAGGGTATCTTCTATGCATAATACTACACATTCTGTGCGAATTTGAGCCCCGAGGAAGAATTCTAGACCCTCTAGGGGGGTGGCCTTAAACGGCTTTAGGCACCGTATTACTCAGTCTGTGAGCGACTCAGAACGGCTACAAGGCCATATAGGGAGCAGGCCCAACCCCCCAAAATCAAGTCGCTTGGACTCCAAACTCGCAGGGTATCTTCTATGCATAATACTACACATTCTGTGCGAATTTGAGCCCCGAGGAAGAATTCTAGACCCTCTAGGGGGGTGGCCTTAAACGGCTTTAGGCACCGTATTACTCAGTCTGTGAGCGACTCAGAACGGCTACAAGGCCATATAGGGAGCAGGCCCAACCCCCCAAAATCAAGTCGCTTGGACTCCAAACTCGCAGGGTATCTTCTATGCATAATACTACACATTCTGTGCGAATTTGAGCCCCGAGGAAGAATTCTAGACCCTCTAGGGGGGTGGCCTTAAACGGCTTTAGGCACCGTATTACTCAGTCTGTGAGCGACTCAGAACGGCTACAAGGCCATATAGGGAGCAGGCCCAACCCCCCAAAATCAAGTCGCTTGGACTCCATACTCGCAGGGTATCTTTTATGCATAATACTACACATTCTGTGCGAATTTGAGCCCCGAGGAAGAATTCTAGACCCTCTAGGGGGGTGGCCTTAAACGGCTTTAGGCACCGTATTACTCAGTCTGTGAGCGACTCAGAACGGCTACAAGGCCATATAGGGAGCAGGCCCAACCCCCCAAAATCAAGTCGCTTGGACTCCAAACTCGCAGGGTATCTTCTATGCATAATACTACACATTCTGTGCGAATTTGAGCCCCGAGGAAGAATTCTAGACCCTCTAGGGGGGTGGCCTTAAACGGCTTTAGGCACCGTATTACTCAGTCTGTGAGCGACTCAGAACGGCTACAAGGCCATATAGGGAGCAGGCCCAACCCCCCAAAATCAAGTCGCTTGGACTCCAAACTCGCAGGGTATCTTCTATGCATAATACTACACATTCTGTGCGAATTTGAGCCCCGAGGAAGAATTCTAGACCCTCTAGGGGGGTGGCCTTAAACGGCTTTAGGCACCGTATTACTCAGTCTGTGAGCGACTCAGAACGGCTACAAGGCCATATAGGGAGCAGGCCCAACCCCCCAAAATCAAGTCGCTTGGACTCCAAACTCGCAGGGTATCTTCTATGCATAATACTACACATTCTGTGCGAATTTGAGCCCCGAGGAAGAATTCTAGACCCTCTAGGGGGGTGGCCTTAAACGGCTTTAGGCACCGTATTACTCAGTCTGTGAGCGACTCAGAACGGCTACAAGGCCATATAGGGAGCAGGCCCAACCCCCCAAAATCAAGTCGCTTGGACTCCAAACTCGCAGGGTATCTTCTATGCATAATACTACACATTCTGTGCGAATTTGAGCCCCGAGGAAGAATTCTAGACCTTCTAGGGGGGTGGCCTTAAACGGCTTTAGGCACCGTATTACTCAGTAGTAGTGGTGTATGAGCTGTTCTGGAATAAATTCTTACCACCTAACCACTCTTAACATCTTAAACCCTCTAACATGTTAAGAGTGGTGAGGTGCTAAGAATTTATTCCAGAAGTGAGCCCTACAAAAAGTTAAGAATAAGTGGTGCATACACCATGGGTAACTAACAGGTTAGACACAGGTTTACCATATTTCACAACTGTTCTGGAATAAATTCTTACCACCTAAGCACTCTTAACATCTTAAACCCTCTAACATGTTAAGAGTGGTGAGGTGCTAAGAATTTATTCCAGAAGTGTGCATACACCATGGGTGACTAACAGGTTAGACACAGGTTCACCATATTTATATAAGATGTGAATGAGCACTTACCATTCCTTAAATATTGTATCCAACGCTTACCATAATATTTTCGAGGTAGTCCTCCGTGTGAGACGAGTCGAGGGCAAGGGCAGGATCCATATGTTATTTATAACCCTTACCCCTGTGCCAACGCGCCCCCATGGTGATACTATATACACCACGAGAGAACGTCAACACCGGCGTGAAGAGATGTTAATTTGAAGGAAAGGATGTGAGAATCAAAGCATATAAATAAATATATATATATATATATATATATATATGTCTTTGCTCATTACAAACGAATTAAAAACGAGCTTCGCTTCCTGATGGATTCAAGAAAGCGTGACTGTTTTTCCTCAATTGATTGTATTCATCGCAGCGCATGCATTCATTTATCTAACAGGAGTCAATACATAACCCATAGGTTTAATGGGTTATAGATGATATAGTAATCATCTTCTAAGGAAAAAGTATGTTATCGTTCGGAAAACAATCATTTATCCATCAGGAAAAGTTATTTAAAGTAACCTATCCGACACATGATATTGTTAAAGACGAACTAACTTCCATTACAGTCTCCATCTGGTGAATTAAAATTTAGAAATTTGTATAGCACACATAAAATTAAAATGTTTTACATAAAAAATAATTTTTTCTACGGGTTTTGAACTCGTGTTAAGAAGTATTCGTAGTTCAGGGTTTTAACAATATGCGTTAACCACTGAACTACGAACACTTAGGGGTTAAGGATTATAATTAGTTATTACAACTTTTTATGCATATTAGCAAGACACGTTTTCCATTCCGCTCGAACGGGCAGGGAGTTGCGGAGGAGGTAATATAAGAGACAGGTGTTAATGGGTTTTCGCATTTGTAGTGTGATCAAAGGTTAAGCAAATTAGAATGAGGCGTGGTGTTATATTATGCGCTCTTCTTTTTGTTGGATTTTTACTTATTGGAGTGTTTGTTTCATTCGTTAAATTTTACAACGATGAAAAATTCCCATCCAAAATTGATTTAAATAATACAATGTGTATTTATTCAACACATCTAGGAAGAAGACTATATTTTCATATTTGCGTAAAAGATAATGTTAAAGTTTTTGACCTACGCTATTTTTGGAAAAATGATTTGGGTGCTATAAAACCACAAATTATTGGTGTGCAGTTAAGTGAACACCAATACAAAAAAATATGTAAAACTGAGAAAGCTTTTTCAACCAAGGTATTACTTGATTAGTGGTTATAATTACAGTTGAAAAAGAATTGAATTTTAATTGTAAGGACAGAAATTTAAACAAAATGATCAAACTTCAACATCCGAGTTCCTTAATTGTTTCTGGTCCTTCACAATCAGGAAAAACGGAGCTAGTACGAAAAATTATTAGAAAGAAAGCTTATAATTATGATTTGCAGAAAGTAGTATGGTGTTATTCAGTATGGCAACCATGGTTTCTTGAAGATAAACATATTGAATTTAAACAAGGTTTGCCAGAAGAGGATGCTGAAGCTGATTTATTCATTATAGATGATCAAATGAACAATATTACGAATGCTATAGCAGATATGTTTACTGTGGGATCACATCATAAAAATTTTAGTGTAATATTGATTACTCAAAATCTATTTCCACGTGTAAGACAGTTTCGAGACATAAGTTTAAATGCTCATTACCTTATTTTGTTTCGTAACAATCGTGATCTATCACAAGCTTCATGTTTCGCACGTCAAGCTTTTCCTGGAAAGGGAAAATATTTCCTAGATGCTTATAAAAAAGCAACCGCTCAACCATACTCTTATTTACTCATTGATGTTCATCCAAAGACTTCAGATGATCAAAGGCTCCGTCAATCTCTCTTTCCTGACCGCAACAATATCAACTGGGTATATTTACCCAAAGAAAAATGAATAAAATAAGAAAACATATCCATTTACTTCATTTGCTTTCGACTGCACCCCCCCAGCAAAGAAAAGCTCTTTTAAGAACTGCAACTCATGAACAAATTAACTCGCTTTGTGAAATTTGTAATAATTTACTTTTAGGGAACATTCCAGCTGTTCCATTGAAAAAGTTGAAGCCTCACAAGAGAGTAATTCGCTCTTTGGCTTGTAGAAAAATTGGTTTATCGAAGAAAAAGAAAATATTAATGAAACAAACAGGAGGATTTCTACCGTTAATACTTCCTGCTGTGTTAAGTTTACTAAGCAACGTAATTAAAACATAATGGCTCAGAAGATGGCGTTGGTTCCTCCTGAACTAGTTTCAGAATATTATCAACTAACGAAACCTGAAGTTCGTTTAGAAGATAGTATAACTAATATTCTACATCAAACGGATATACCTGATGAACTACGAGTTAAAATGTTAACCAATCTCATTCCGAAATATCAAAAACTAATGCAACCTTCAGTAAAGAAATTCCCGGAAACGATTTTTGAAGAGATAAATAAACTAAAAGATGAAAACCTGGAAGCGGTTCAGACATCATCGAAACCGTCTACTTCTTATGTAAACAATGTAGCGAAATATTTGGCTTACATTGTTCCGAAAACAAAGAAAATGTATATTCATCCAATACTAGAACAGTTGAAAAATGGTGGTTATACTTTTAATGAAAACAATGAACTTGTAGTTAAAGGAAAGACCGAATACAATAGTAACATAGTAGATCTTTTCGGGTATCTAATGCGAAATTTAAAAACCTCTGGTTATAGACCAATTGGTTTTAATGCATTTATTAAAGCTATACAAGATATAAATATTCCGAAAGAATGGATTGGAAATACAACTGTTCGTAATCAGTTATATCTTTCGGAAGCTGATCCATTTGTTTCATCACCAAGAAAACAATCTAAATGGACATCTTGGCGAGAAGTTGACTCCTCTCAATATCCCGAATCTACTCTTCAAAAGGTGCCAACTACAGCAAGAAAGGAATCTAAATCATTAGGAGAAGTTGTCACTTCTCCATTTCCTGAATCTACTGCTCAAGAGGAGTTAGCAATCACACCAGAGTTTCAACCTGGTTCGTCATCCCAAGTGCTAAAAATCTTGAAGAAATCTAGATCTTCATCTGAAAACACTGGTTTAGGTTCCTCAACACCAGAGAACGTTTCCCCAACCAAAAGATGGAAAGATTGGAATTAAAGGATGAATTTCCTACCACTAAAGAGAGTGATGTTTTGAATAATGTGTATTATGATTTCGAAAATCCAGGATCATTTGGCGGAGTGTTAGGATTATCTCGTTCGACTAAAATTCCTCTAAAGAAAACAAGAGATTGGTTGATGAGCCAAGATGTCTACACTCTTCACAAACCGGTTAGAATTCATTATTCCAGAAGAAAAACATTAGCTTTGGGTGAAAAAGATTTATTCCAAGCTGACTTAGTAGATATGAGACATTTATCGAAAATAAATAATAACTTTTGTCATATTTTAACTGTTATAGATGTTTTCTCAAAATTTGCTTTTGCCATCCCAATAAAAAACAAGAAACCTGAATCTATTGTTAATGCATTTAAAACTATTTTTGAAATTTCAAAACCAAAAAATCTTCAAACAGATCGTGGTATGGAATTTTACAATAACATAACAAAGGATTTTTTAAAACGTAAAAATATTAATCATTATTCCACTCATACTCACACAAAAGCAAGCGTTGTTGAACGATTTAATCGAACTTTAAAAAACAAACTGTATCGAATATTTACTTATAGAAATTCCTACAAATATATCGATGTTTTAGATAAGGTAGTAGAAAGTTATAATAATTCTGTACATAGAAGCATAGGCATGGCACCTTCAAAAGTAACCCCATTAGATCATTCAAAAATATTTCACAAGCTGTATGGAAAGGCTAACTATATAGTAACATATAAGTTTAAAGAAAACGATTATGTGCGAATATCTAAAATGAGAAAAACTTTTCAAAAAGGATATCGCCCCGGTTGGAGTGAAGAAGTGTTTGTTATTCATAAACGATACCCCTCTTCTCCCTCAACTTATAAATTGCGTGACATGCGTGGTGAGGTTATAGATGGTCGGTTTTATCAAGAGGAATTACAACCGGTTATCAAGTCTTCTGACAGCTATTGGAGCATTGAAAAAATTTTACGTACTCGTGGTGTGGGATCCAAGAAAGAATATTTTGTTAAATGGACTGGTTTTGATGAAAAGTTTAATTCCTGGATTAAAGCATCATGGCTCAAGTGAAATCAGAATTCTACATAACTCTAGCTAGTAATGCATGCATGGAATTATTTCCTTTCAATACGCAAGCCCACTTCATAACCAAACTATCACCATCACTTGTACTAAGAGGTGAATGGGAAGTAGGATTGGTAGAAGCCATTATTCCTAGAAGTTATTTCAACATAACCCATTCCAATAACACTTATACTCTGACATATAAAAAAGAAACTATTGAGTATGAAAATGTTACAAATCATGAAATACCGTTATCACCAATTTTAGAAGATTCAGGATCATTATTTGCAAATTTAAATAACAATATTCAACTTATAACTAAATCAAATGGAGTAGAATTTGTTGAAAATGGATCGAATGTTACTATTCAGTTGTGGGAAAGCGGTGACTTTGAAGTTCATATTGATCCTGTAAAGGCTGAAAAATTGTTATATGTATTACATCAACCACTAAAAGATTTAAAAATAACAAAAACAAAAACTTTTAAATTTAGAAAAACTACTGTAAGCTTAGAAGGTCAATTGTTTTACATAATCGATAAACGTATTAACAGAATAATTACGACTCAGATTCCATTATGGATGGAAAATTCCCCAGAAACCTCGAAAACATTATTCGAGGACATTAACGAAAACATACGTCGGTTCGCAAGAACTGATAAGGTGAAATTCGTACAATTCAAATCTGACCGCGAACCCGTATTTATAAGAATCCCTAGAGGATATGAAATCCACATTTCTTCTGAACATGCACCTACTCTTTTGAATGCATTAAATTTATCCTTGGATGATGTTGTGTTACAAAAAGATGTTCATTTTAAGTCTAAAGACATCGAAAAATTGCAGACATCTGGAGAATATTTCATTTTAAAAAAAATAGGATTACAAGATGGTAAAATATCTACAGTAAATATTACTGAAGATTTAACAATACCCATTGGTCAATACTCTACACCCACAGAATTGTTTAACGCTTTTAAAGGTGTTGAATTGAAGTTGTTAAACGATAAGAAAGTTCAATTATCACTACCAGAACAAACATCAGTTTTGTTGGGGAATGGTCTACAGCAACTCTTGGGTTTTAAAAAGAATTTATTTTTAGAAGGTGATCATATTGCCGAATATCCAATCGAGTTAGATGCAGGAATTTCAGAAATTTTTGTTTACTCAGATATTGTTGAACCTCATAGGATAGGGGGAACATCTGCACCTCTTCTTCGTATTATCCCTCTCGCAGGCGAAAAAAACGATCAGATTGTACGAGTTTACAACTCACCTTTATATTTTCCTGTTAAACCGAGTTACATCGAAACTATAGAACTAGAACTGCGAACTAGTAGTGGATCAAAAATGATATTCACTTCAGGGAAAACATTTTTGATATTATCATTTCGTCAAATGAAGTGAATAGAAAGTTACATTTACTTAGTTTCAGTTCGTGATTTGATAAGTCACTAGTGGTGAGTGTATCCTTGAAATATAGTATAAAAGCACCACTTCCATCAATATCTAATCAGAAGCAGGAAACTTAAAAATGGATGCGACAAAAATGGATGATCCTGACTGGAATCAAATCTCCAAAACACCGATGTCAGAACCCATCCTCAGGAGTTTAAAAGATTTTGTATATTGGCCGCTGGTCTTTCAACACTCTAAACTTAGCGAGCGTTTCATCAAAGAGTTTGCTCTATGTGATGATGATTGGTATGCAATATCCAAATATCAAAAACTTTCGGAAGATTTTATGACCGAACATAAAGACCGATTGCAGTGGCATCTTATTTCTCGTTATCAACAAATGTCAGAAGAATTCCTTGAACGGCATATTGATGACATTGTATGGGAGGAGATCTCCCATCATCAAGTTTTAGGCGATGAGTTCATTTTGAAACATAAAGATAAGTTAGATATGCAACTAGTATCAGCTCACCAGAAATTATCAGAAAGAACAATGAGAGAACTGAAAGATGTATTGAATTGGCCTAACATCACGAGGTACCAAAGCTTTGGTGAAGAATTTATTGGTCAATTTGTAGACAAGATTGATTTCTGCAACCTGATGAAGTATAAACGAAAAATTTTGTCCAATTCATTTTATGATAAGAACTCACGTAAAATCAAATGTATCCTCCTAGCTGAAATTTGTGAATCTTTAGCTGAAAATATGTATAGGTATAATCCATATAATCCTTAAATTTTTTAATGGTTTTAAATCATTAAAACAATAATTACTTTCTTTTTAATAAAAGAACATGGAAACCAAGTTTTTATGGAGTTGATATATTATTCTTGTTTATTAACGTATGTTGGTTTGGGGAAATGACTATTAACACATTATACTTATCCATTATTGTATGTTGCTTTTGCTTTGCTTAAAATGATTGAATAAAATCTATTTTGCTTTTCATTCAAGTTTCTTGTCTTTATTTTTCTAGCCTTCAAAGACTTTTAAAAAAAATTTCTGGTATAAATATAAAACTCAAAGAAATATTTATTCATTTAAAGCTTAGACTCATCGCATGATAGAATAAAAAAATGGATCTTAGGACATCAGATTGTATTCATTATTATTGCAATCAAGCAGGAGGAGGGGACTATTTTAAAGGAATAGCCCATCAGAGAGGATATGGAATATTTGGTGATATATTTCGAAAAATATCCCCATTCCTTTTTACAGCAGCTAAATACTTAGGAAAGCAATTGGTTCATACAGGGGCAAATGTTGTAAGAGACGTAGCTTCGGGCACCCCTTTTAAGGAATCAGCAAAACATCATTTTTCGAGTGCTACTCGAAAATTAAAAGATGATGTCATCCATAAGCTGCAATCAGGTTCGGGTATAAAACGCAAGCGTGGAAAAAAGTCTAACCATTCTTCACGAAAGAAACCAAAGACCAAACATAAAAAATCGAAGAACAACATAAAAGACATATTTTCAAATGGATGAAAGATCTATGCTAACGTTGAAGTCAGAATTGGATTTGTTTTCGGTTCCTCCGACTCAACTAGCTATTGATGAATCTTCACTCCTCGAAGTTCATCCTATTGCAACAATAACTGATGATATCTCACCGATTGAATTTTACATTGAAGGAAATGGACAAAACTACTTGGACTTAGCTCACACATTTTTACATTTAACAGCCCGAATTGTGAAAGCCGATGGTACAGCATTAGGAGCTGATGATAAAGTTACTACGATCAATTATCCTCTAAATTCATGTTTTTCTCAATGTTCTGTGTTTTTGAATGATAAACAAGTATCATCTCAAGTAAATTATGCTTATAGAAGTATCATTGAAGCTTTGCTATTCTATGATGAAGCCTCACAATCGAAACTTTTATCAACAGGATTATTTTATAAGGATACAGAAGGAAATTTTAATGCTACGGATCCTACACTCACTACAATTCAAAAGAACGAAGGGTTGGCTAAACGATTTGAGAAGACGAAAAATAGTAAACTCATAGATTTGCTTGGTCCGCTACATATTGATTTAGCTAATCAAGATAAATTATTAATAAACGGAGTAAGTGTTAGAATTAAATTAGTACGCGAAAAAGATTCTTTTGTTTTAATGTCTGCTACAACTGGTTATAAGTTTCAAATAAAAAGCGCTCGCTTATTATTGCGAAAAGTTAATGTAAACCCAAGCGTTTACATTGCTCATCAAAAGGCTTTAGATATTGGTGTTATTAAACTAAATCTTCGAAAAATCGATGTGAAAACTTTTACTTTAGCAAGTGGATTACAATCAACAGCTATTCCTAACGCGTTTGTAGGAAACCTTCCTACTCGTGTAATCATTTCATTTGTAACAAACAAAAGTTTTAATGGCTCTTACGATGAAAACCCGTTCTTCTTTAAAAATTTAGGTTTAAATTATATTTGTCTACAACAGGAAAATAAAATGATACCAACAAAACCCTATACCCCTGATTTTGCAAATGATTGTTATAATAGAGCATATTATGGACTATTTAGTGAATTAAAATCTTATTATCATGATCATTTGGTTAACATTTCAACTGCAGAATATAAAAGCGGATTAACTTTTTTCGTTTTTGATTTAACACCGGATTATGCAGCGAGTGAAAACCATCTAAGTGTTATGCCATCTTCAAATTTGTCAATAGAATTAAAATTTTCACAACCGTTAGCCGAAACAGTCAATTTGCTTGTATATTCAGAATACAGATCTCTCATAGAAATTGATAAATCAAGAGCGGTGTACACGGATTATTAATGGATACGATATCTTTATGGAAATTTTGCCTAAAAGACCCTATTTTAAAAAAAGAATTCGGTGGAGTGTTTGCTTCCGATCGTTTACCAAATTCGAAAAATAGCTATACGTCTTTTATAGTAAATTTAGACCCTCATAATAAACCTGGAAGCCATTGGGTTGCACTATATTTTAAAAAAAATATTTGTTATTACTTTTGCAGTTATGGTTCATCTCCATCGAATGTAAATATTGTTAATTTTATTAAACGAAATTCTAAAACGGTTGTGTGGAATGTGAGTCTATATCAAAGTTTAACATCAAAAACGTGTGGAAAGTTCTGTATATATTTTCTTAATAGAATTTGTCGATTGGAAAAACTAGATTTGATTCCAAATCTAACTTCTTACAATGAAAGTGTTATTAAAAGATTTTTTAAAAAAATAACTTCCATGAAAAATTGTAAACACATTAACAGTTTAAACACGTCAAAATGTGTACAACTTTGTCATCCATGTTATAATTTGAATTAAACGTGTTCAAACATGTTTAAAATTTAATTTTTCTGTTAATGGATTTAATTGGATGAAGAGTTAAGCTCTAAAGGTATTAAAATAGACCCTCCTCTTAATTCCACATTTATAGAATAATTTTTAAAGAGAAAGCATTACACAAAATGGCCACACATACAGAAAAATTTGGTTTTGTGTATCTTCATAAACATCGTAAGGATGATCCTTTTACTGTCCATAGCTCATCACGTAAGCTCTTTGAGACTGTGATTGAATGTATTCAAGAAGCTATGAAAATCGATTTTTCTATACCTGATAACCCAGAATATGTTTTGAAAATTGCCTATTTCAAAGTACTTAATAACGCTAATATTGTAAGAGAATTGCATTCTCAAAAATTCGAAATGTTTGAACAAATGTAACATTTAATCTATACGTTTGATGTATTTATTATATATTGTATGAAACACGAAAACACTGTGTAATGTAAACAGCTGATGTAAAA
>JANDEH010000173.1:0-20464 GCA_024610705.1 Tetragnatha versicolor
AAAGGCTTGAAATAGGTTATTAAAAGGTAATTCATCAATAAAAATGTTCATTCTTAGCTTTTTTCAACTAAAACTTCCCTTTTTAAGGGTGTCCACAGGTACAACTGGGTCTGTCCATAGGTACAACAGGTTGTTGTACCTTTGGACACAAATTTTTCCAAGTTATTCTAAATGATTAAAAATCCAATTTTCAAGATTTTGACTAATAAAAAATATCTCTCTACTCACAAAGGTTAGAGCTATAGGTTTTTGGGCACTTTAAATGGTCAAAATGTGATTTTACCTGTCTTAGAAAAATTCAAACGTGATTTATGTCCATAGGTACAACACTCTCCCCTATAGTTTCCAATTTAAATGAAGAAAATCCATGGATTTTTTCCTAGTCTAATTTTAGTTTTTCAAAAATAAGTGGGTACGGGGATGAATGGGACAAGAGTTGCGGGGAGGAATGGAACAGTTCCATCATCACTTCATTTCCCGTTTCCAAAACTTTCCATCAATAGCTTGCTATATTCAACTCATTTAAGTAATTTCTGATAAAGTTTACTAAAATAGGGTGCAAAAATTTATGTTTAAACTTGTGTTTTATGTTCCAAACTCATGTATAAATATTCAAAGTCCTAATTAGCAAATAGTTGCAACTGTCATCTCAAATATGATATGGTTAAACAATTATTCAAACAAGTTAGGTTTTTATGCTCTATTTTTATGAATATTTCCTTCAAAATAGCAGGGAGAATGTTACTGCAGGAGAGGAATGGCTTTGGAGGTTAGGTCCAGGCATCAAAAATTATATATTTGCACGCCTAAAAGTACAAACCCATAAAAAGCGATTAGCATTAATATAAATAACACCAGCTTCAACCACTGAGCCGAAGAAAGAACAAAAGCATTTGCTTCAGTTTATGTGTTAATTTTACTCGACATAAAGTCGAATAAATGTAGGCTGTTTTTTGCCCTTTAAATGCTTTTCTAATTTTTTTCTTTGGAAAATAGAAGTGTGTTGTTCCTTTAATAAGCTAAACGTTGTGCAATATTTAAAATAACTTTGTTATTTTATAAATTTTTAAACTTTTTTAATTGTCCCATTCATCCCCACTCGGTGTCCCATCCATCCCCACCACGGGGATGAATGGGACAAAATACATGCACTCATAAAAACTTTTCTTGGAGTTTAAATAATGGGTAATTGGGGGATTGACTTAAAAAGTACTAGTTCGGCTATTCTTAAAGCCTGAAATTAGGTGAATATCAATATTTTGGACTGAACAGGCCATATTCAGGAGTGGTGAAATACCCTTTCTTGGACCCCCTATCAACAGTATAGTCCCCATTCACTTTTATTTATGTATTATTTCTTTAAATCACGTATGAAACCATTTTATTATCAAAATTGTAAACATTCTAATTAGTTTTTTGGATTTTCATTTGTCAGAGCTTGGACCCCTCTAAGGACGGTTGGCAAGAAAAGTTGCCAGTTAAAAAATCATAAAAATTATTTTTTGAAAAATCTAAAAACGGGCATTTCTTACAATATTCAGTCCAAATGAACAAAATATGAAAGAAAAAGTACTTTTTCTTTCATATTTTGTTTTTCATTATTTAAAGTCGTCAATAATAGGTTAAGTGTTAACACATTTTTCAATCCAAAAGGATTGAAAGAACATTTACTTGAGTTTAGTTCCTTGACTGAAATGCATTAGTTGAAATTGAAATTGCGGAAGAAAAATTTGTAGCATCACACATTTGATGGAAGCACAAGAAAATTTGACCATTTCTGCCAACAAATAAGCACTTTTTAACTACTCATGTTTTGTGATAAAAAACTAAGAACCATAGTAAAAAATTAAGTATTTTTAAGCACTTTAAAAAGGCCTTATAAATGAATACAAAAAGTAAGTACTTTTTAAGGTTTCAAAGCACCGTATGAACCCTGTTTTAGATGAACGCCATCCCTCAAGTAAAAACAAATATTTAAAAAACCTTTAAAGGATTAACCTGTCGTACAGATTCAACACAGGGTCCTCCTGAGCTGTGAAAAGACCAGAACTGGGGACCAGCCAAATGGCTGCTGCTAAATAGAAATATTGCCATGGAGGACTAGTATATTGAAGGTTTACTTAACTTATACATCCCTTTTCAAGTATATTTTTTCAAGGGTTAATTTTAACAATCCGGGACTTGGCAAAAGTTAGACGATAAATGGTTCTTCCAACTTCACAATGGATAGTTGCACTTTTATCCGAAATTCCCTGCACTTTAACCCTAAATTCTATTACGATGTTTGTTCTGCGAAGTGCTTGGCGAGAAGGCATTTCGCCAAGTCCCGGATTCTTAAAATTTACCTTTTCAAGATTTATTACATGAATTTAAGGCACAGCTGGGATATGAGTCTATAACTTGGCGACCGCTTCACGCGGTCGCCAACTAGTTGGCGCTTATCGCGGCCGATCGCCCGTTCCGGCTAGAACGGGCGATCGCCCGCTCGGGCTAGATCGGGCATGGCAGCCGGCCGCCATGTTTTACCACGACTAAAACGATAACACTTCAATGCATTACGATGGCTCCGATTTAAAGAAGAAATACACTAAGCTTGTAAATAAGACTTTCGCAAATTGTATAAAGCATGGTACTAAAAAATAAACGTGCAACTTAACATTGTATCATGCATTGTCATATATCGTTATTAAAATGACTCTTAAGTAAAATACCATGCGATAACAAAGGCACAATATGCATGCAATAAGAAAAGTACATTAAATGTTATTCTTAATCAAATTATGGCTAGATATAAGTAGTTATTAATAAAATTCTGAGAAATAACGTTTCGCTTACCGATTTCTACGCTGCATACTTATTCATACTAGCATTACCACAATAAACAAGATCTATTGACGAGACTGCGGGACTGCGCAGAACGTCGTCACTATTCCGGGATGATTAAAATAAAAAGACAAAACCTGGATTGATTAATTAATTTTTTAAATTATTAAATTAAAATAAATAAAAACTAGTTTGATTTATTTTATTTAATTATTAAATCAACTAAATTTTATGATTTTTATGATATTATTTATAATCTTTCTCTTCCTTTATTTCGGATCCTGAAAACCTTCGGAAATACGCATTCGTCAAATCTTCACGTCCAAAATATAAGTTTGTTCTTATTTTTTAATTACATAATTACCGGGGATCGAAATATGTATCTCCCAGATACAGAGCGTGCATCAAATTACTGAAATCGTAATAACTTGTTATAACATCCTTTTTCTTGGGTTGATCTTCATTTGAGTGAGTCGTGGTGAAATATGGTGGCCGGAACGGGCGATCGGCATTTCGGCCGTGATACAGCACCAACTAGTCTTCCATTTGGCGACCTCAGCTCCCATTTGGCATATAGACCTATATCCCAGCTGTGCCGAATTTAACTTACCTCAAAACCTTCTAATTGAAGTAGTGGCATGAACCTCACCCTCAACATTAAGCTCAAGGAATCTCCTCGGTTTAACTTGAACTCATGGTTAGGATGATACCACAATGATTCAGTCGAACTCCACAAACCAAACAGATGACGACCTACAGGTCCAATACCAATGTATTTGCACGAATCTATAACTAAATTCTCTGCAATACATGAACTCACACCAGTTAGAACAAAGGGTCCAGTCCCCAGATAAAATTCAACTGCTATTGTTGCACTCATTTTTAAGTCAAATTAGCCGTTCAAATGAATTTTCAAATTAAATATGCAAAGATTAATGTCGATATCCTTAAAAATGGAAAAATGGGACCTCGTAAATTTAATGTCGATTTTCTTTCTGTTTAAGCTACATGATTGGACTGACGATCAAAAAATTTAGAAAAATAATTATGAACTCGGTGGCAAGCACTATTAATTTATAGTTTTTTTCCCAGGTCAAAGCATGGATAAAAATAACAGAAAATCAAAACATATTTATTTTCCTTCCTGTATGACTAGCGTTGCCAAAAAAACTATACTAATATTAGATGATGCCAATAGGTATAAGAAAATAATTATAAAATAGGATTGCATGTGTCTAGGCTGCCGGCTGGTGGCCGGCAGCTCAGTCCCCAGCACTACGCTTACGCTCCCGGCTGATTAGTGGTTTACGCGTTTTCCGTTTTGCCTCTGCCTTTCTTTTTGAATTAATTCAAACTTTAATTAGATTAGATAGATCTAATAGTCTAAAATTCTAAGTTTTATAAACAAAAATCCTTTCGATTAGTTTCATATTGCTCTTCCGCAGGTAAGTGATTAATTCGTTAATATTATACTTCCGTGTTCACACCTTTTATATACTTGTTAATTTAATTCGTTCAATTCTTTCGTGTTAGTTGTCTACAGTCAGTCCAGAAAGAATTCGACAACCAACAAATGTTGCCCCCTCCCTAACCAGTCAACAAAAAAAATCCGATATCAACGAAATATTCTCCTCTAAAATCCAGATGTCCATTGTTTTTCTTTGCCTTCGGCCATGACAACCTTCTGACAAGAAAAACTACGCTAATTATATTCTAAATTTTAAAAAAAATTCTTGTGGAGGAACCTGAACAGTGGTCTGTCCAAGGCAATTTTACTACCGTTTTTCGGTACCTTCACATTTTCACCATTTTATAAATAGGCACTTTCACAAATTCAGTTTTAGTTAAAACGGTACCTCCACAAAAAAAACATTTAAAAAAAATGCTCTATGAAGCTGTGTTCTCATAGTAGATTAATTTTTAGCCATTCTAGACGAAACCAGCTAATTGTTGTAGTGTATAGTGGAACTGTCAGTTTTTTAAATTTAATATCACTGTAAAATGCACTAAATCAGGATGTTAATTTACTGGGGTTTGAACCGGGTACCTTCTGTACACCAGCAAAGTGAGTCTACCAATTGAGCCATCAAGGACATCTTGTAAACACTTAATTGTTATAGTGGATAGTGGAACTGTCAGTTTTTAAATATAATATTACTGTAAAATGCACTAAAACAGGATGTTAAGTTCCTGGGGTTTGAACCGGGTACCTTCTGTACACCAGCAAAGTGACTCTACCAACCAAGCCATTAAGGACGTTGCATAAATAGCTAATTGTCATAGTGGAACTGTCAGTTTTTAAATTTAATATTACTGTAAAATGCACTAAAACAGGAAGTTAAGTTTCTGGGGTTTGAACTGGGTACCTTCTGTACACCAGCAAAGTGACTATACCAACTGAGCCATCGGGGACGTTATGCAACCAGCTAATTTTATCATAGTTCATAGTAGAACTGTCAGTTTTTAAAATTTAATTTTACTGTAAAATGCATTATATAACAGGATGAGGAACAAAATTAACGCAAGGAACGAAATAACTTGGGCAACGAAGTTAACAAAAGTGGAAAATAATGGATCTAAAATAGTTAAAAATACCGACAGGAACGAAAATACCGAAACTGGTAAAATACCAAAAATAATGTTAATGAGACAGCGTATTGTTCTCGGGGATATTCTTATCTCTATCTAGAATGAACAAGGTGAAAATTTGGGAACGGTCCCTAAATAAAGGTTCTCGGAGCTGGCGCTCAGTGGGTTTTTTTCACAAGCTCTTTCGTGCAGTCATGAATGGTTTTTTATTCGACATTGGGGGTTAGACTTATATTAAATTCTTGATTAGTCTGATCTCTGCCCTTTTTGCTCTTAAAGGATCAGACCCCAGGGAAAATTTTGACTAATTTTCAATGGAAATTGAGGGCTTCGGGGCAAGAACCGGGTATCTCCACATTGAAATAAAGTTTATTATAAGTTAGATTCGCCAATTCAGCAATACACTGCCAATTAATGCAACCCTAAAATATACTATCTTGCTTGGCTTTTTTATGGCTAACAATAATTTGGCGTAACTCTGATTAATCGCCAATTCTAGCTAGCTGATTACTAAACTTCACAGATTCAGCCCAGTGAAATATTTACCCAAGCAGACCAAACGTTCAAGATTCATCCAATTTTAGTCAAGTATACCCAAATTTCGTTTGCATCTAGTAGCAATTACGTAAACTTGACATATTTGGTATGAGCTGTGCTACTAAGCCTACTAGAGATTGACAAAAATCTTGCGCGCATATTAGCTATCGTCGAGACTCACTTAGAACTAACGCCACATTCAATTTCAGTTTTTGTAGAAACAACTGAATTTGAACAACTTTAATAAGGGGATGGGGGTTTTAGGTTGATGGTTTAAGGCAGGGGTGGGCAATTGTTTTGTCTCGGGGGCCACTTTATTAAAGAAGAAGCTAATGGCGGGCCGCAGATTATGTAAAATGATTGCATTACCAAGTTAACTTTGCATTTTACAAGTATAATTAAGAAAAAAAATATGAAATAATAATGTGATGCTGTATCAAGCGATGTCGATGATCCAGCGTGGATCCAAGAAGGGGGCACTTTTCCAGACCATCACCTTTCTTTTAACACAAAATGTAAAAATATTGGGGATTTTCAAAAAAAGTATCACTCAAGATACCCTTGTGGTACCACTGAGGGGGGTATGGGGGTCCTCCCCCAGAAATGTTTTGAAATTTGGCTTGTAAAAGTAGGGTTTTAACTCATTTTGAGAACATTTTTGGGTCCAAGGGGAAACACTGTCCAGAGTACCACCCCTCTGAATCCGTGCTTGTACTATGTACAGTTGTACAGTACAACTTGGATAATTTGAACTTAATTTCAATGATTTCTCTTGGTTCCTTCAACATCATATTAACTGTTTTTAATTTTTCATCATTAAAAAATTATAATAACTACTGAATATGTTGAAGAAATAAAATTTAACGAGTTTTGCATAAAATGTAACCAATTTATCATGGTAATAAACACTGCACTAGTATCAAAGTAAATTAGAAATCTCAGAATGAAGTCATCCAACTTACCCACAAAAAAGGTAATCCTTTTTGAAGAAAATATCTCCACAATCTTAAGCAAAAATTAAACAGAACACGGACAAGAAAGACAAGGAATTCACAGTGACAAGTACGCGGCGCGTTAATGAAGTGAATGACCCCTAAAAATCCCAGACGGTGGAATGGGGTAGGGAGGATCTCTGTCGTGACGTCAATAAATCAGAAATTATTTATGTTTTGAACCCCCTCTCTGTCTTTTCGCGCGCAGCCTTTTCTCCCCCTTTTCTTTCTGCACCCACTCCGTGCAAGTGATCCTTGACCACCTGCATCTGGAGGATTAATTTTCGTGTGAGGCGAGGGAAGCGAGGCCGAGACGACGTTACAAGAAGTGAAAGCAAGACCGAAATTGGGCTGATTCAAATATGAACGATGCATGAGAGAAAAAAATGTAAAACATTGAACTATTAATTCAGAATTTTTCTTATTTTTCCATATGTCTTGGCGGGCCACCAAATATCCCTTCGAGGGCCGCATGCGGCCCGCGGGCCGCTATTTGCCCAGCCCTGGTTTAAGGTAATCAATAAGGTGTTCTTTAATAACTGTTGCACCGTTCTGTCTAATCTTCATTGAATAACAGGGAAAACCTTTTACGATTTTACAAATTTGGGGGTAGACCTGTTATGCGTTCTAAATTCCTTCTACTTTATAATATTTACTTGAATTATTATTGAATAAGAGGATACTTAACTGGTATAGAAACTACGATTTAAGGTCTTAAAAGCTGATTAATTTGGAAGCAAATTCATTTTGTTGTAAAATGGAGGAATGTAATGAAAATTTAGAAGGCAATGACACACAGCAGGATAAAGGGAAAAAACGTTACACAGTGAAATTCCGTTACAACGAAAAATCCCGTTATTACGAAAGTCCAGATAGTCCCCAACCGTTTTTATTTGAATTTACGATTGTTCGGTTACAACCCCGTGAAGTTCACTATAACGGGATTTTACTGTACAATATTAAAATTCAAGGAAGTTGCATTTTTGTAAAAAGATCGAATGTTTCGAAAATGTTAGTAGACAAAAAATAAAGATAATAAACTTTATAAGAAAATTAATTCCTGTTTTTAAATGGAAGAGTTCACAGAAAGGTTTTGGTTC
The DNA here is from genome assembly GCA_024610705.1 of Tetragnatha versicolor. Taxonomy (NCBI): domain Eukaryota; kingdom Metazoa; phylum Arthropoda; class Arachnida; order Araneae; family Tetragnathidae; genus Tetragnatha; species Tetragnatha versicolor. Next base: position 8,042 of record JANDEH010000173.1, read on the forward strand.
TGACTTCACTCGATGAGGCCATTTAATAAGCTCCGCCCATTGACTGGACTGATTTGTCTGAATCAAACCGTGGACTAACGGGAAAATTCAAAAGCACAGATGGTTCATTTTACGAGTACAAGGGTTACTATAACTCTTGGCTAGTAATTAAACAGTTTCTAATCTCGTACTTATGCCAATCATTATATAGAAACCCTAAGCAAACACCAACGTTGAAGACGTCGCCAAATATTTTCCGAAAGTGAGTTTGAGTCAAAAGTGGAGATACTCGGTTCTTGCACCGAAGCCCTCAATTAGCTGGCAAATTAACGAGATACATTATTTTGGGGTAACGTTATTGCCGTTATTTTTCTATAACGTTATTAGTTATTCGACCCATCTCTAATGAAATGTATTTCCTTTTAAAACTTTCTTTCAAGTAGAAAACTTAAGTAATTTTATTGAAATTTCTAAAACCTGCCGCGGTTTGATCCGAGATCCTTCTGCACCGAAGACAGTCACTTAACCAACCAGGCCACTAGATCCACATCTAGAAGAAAGCGATGAATGATGTGTGTATTTTATTTTCAAACTATCTTTAAAGTATAAAACTTAGGGAATTTTATTTAAATCTCAAAATCCCACCAGGGTTTGAACCAGGAACCTTCTGAACCGAAGGAAGAATGATACTTAACCCACCTGGCCACTAGATGCGCATCAGCCAGAAGGCAATGGAAGAAATATATTTAATTTTAAAGCTTTCTTTCAAGTATGAGTTTCTCAGAATCCCGCAAGGGTTTGTTCTAGGGACCTTCGGCAGTAAAGTCTGCCTCTTAACGTCTTAACCAATGAGGCTACTGGATGTACATCAGCTAGAAGGCATGTATGAAATGTATTTCATGATACAACTTTTTTCCATTTAAAAAAAGTAAAGTTAAAAAAATAATTTCTAAAAATATCAGGATCCCTCGCTCTCCACCAGCTCAGCCTCCCCAGAAAATTTCTGTGTAGGGCCATACATATCGGATCTGCTGGAGACATCTGCGGAACATAGATGTAGGTTATATTCAATAAATTTCTTTGCTATAACCAGGGGTCGAGTAAAAAACGCCCATAGCAATAAAGCTCGCACAATAAGGGGGATTTTAAATGTCTCGAGACCCTCAAAACCAATCCAATGGGGATTTTTGCACAATTATGGGGGGGATTTTCGCTAGAAATCTTGGTAAAAAATCTTGGATCCCCCAAATACCACACAAATTTTCTCCGAATTTTCGCGCGAAAATCCCCCAAGCACGCAGGAGCCCTCGAGACCCCCAACCTCGCCCTCACCAGACACCCGCCCACCCAGGGGTCGAGAGAAGGCGACTGCGTGCTTGGGGGATTTTCGCGCGAAAATCCCCCAAGCACGCAGGAGCCCTCGAGACCCCCAACCTCGCCCTCACCAGACACCCGCCCACCCAGGGGTCGAGAGAAGGCGACTGCGTGCTTGGGGGATTTTCGCGCGAAAATCCCCCAAGCACGCAGGAGCCCTCGAGACCCCCAACCTCGCCCTCACCAGACACCCGCCCACCCAGGGGTCGAGAGAAGGCGACTGCGTGCTTGGGGGATTTTCGCGCGAAAATCCCCCAAGCACGCAGGAGCCCTCGAGACCCCCAACCTCGCCCTCACCAGACACCCGCCCACCCAGGGGTCGAGAGAAGGCGACTGCGTGCTTGGGGGATTTTCGCGCGAAAATCCCCCAAGCACGCAGGAGCCCTCGAGACCCCCAACCTCGCCCTCACCAGACACCCGCCCACCCAGGGGTCGAGAGAAGGCGACTGCGTGCTTGGGGGATTTTCGCGCGAAAATCCCCCAAGCACGCAGGAGCCCTCGAGACCCCCAACCTCGCCCTCACCAGACACCCGCCCACCCAGGGGTCGAGAGAAGGCGACTGCGTGCTTGGGGGATTTTCGCGCGAAAATCCCCCAAGCACGCAGGAGCCCTCGAGACCCCCAACCTCGCCCTCACCAGACACCCGCCCACCCAGGGGTCGAGAGAAGGCGACTGCGTGCTTGGGGGATTTTCGCGCGAAAATCCCCCAAGCACGCAGGAGCCCTCGAGACCCCCAACCTCGCCCTCACCAGACACCCGCCCACCCAGGGGTCGAGAGAAGGCGACTGCGTGCTTGGGGGATTTTCGCGCGAAAATCCCCCAAGCACGCAGGAGCCCTCGAGACCCCCAACCTCGCCCTCACCAGACACCCGCCCACCCAGGGGTCGAGAGAAGGCGACTGCGTGCTTGGGGGATTTTCGCGCGAAAATCCCCCAAGCACGCAGGAGCCCTCGAGACCCCCAACCTCGCCCTCACCAGACACCCGCCCACCCAGGGGTCGAGAGAAGGCGACTGCGTGCTTGGGGGATTTTCGCGCGAAAATCCCCCAAGCACGCAGGAGCCCTCGAGACCCCCAACCTCGCCCTCACCAGACACCCGCCCACCCAGGGGTCGAGAGAAGGCGACTGCGTGCTTGGGGGATTTTCGCGCGAAAATCCCCCAAGCACGCAGGAGCCCTCGAGACCCCCAACCTCGCCCTCACCAGACACCCGCCCACCCAGGGGTCGAGAGAAGGCGACTGCGTGCTTGGGGGATTTTCGCGCGAAAATCCCCCAAGCACGCAGGAGCCCTCGAGACCCCCAACCTCGCCCTCACCAGACACCCGCCCACCCAGGGGTCGAGAGAAGGCGACTGCGTGCTTGGGGGATTTTCGCGCGAAAATCCCCCAAGCACGCAGGAGCCCTCGAGACCCCCAACCTCGCCCTCACCAGACACCCGCCCACCCAGGGGTCGAGAGAAGGCGACTGCGTGCTTGGGGGATTTTCGCGCGAAAATCCCCCAAGCACGCAGGAGCCCTCGAGACCCCCAACCTCGCCCTCACCAGACACCCGCCCACCCAGGGGTCGAGAGAAGGCGACTGCGTGCTTGGGGGATTTTCGCGCGAAAATCCCCCAAGCACGCAGGAGCCCTCGAGACCCCCAACCTCGCCCTCACCAGACACCCGCCCACCCAGGGGTCGAGAGAAGGCGACTGCGTGCTTGGGGGATTTTCGCGCGAAAATCCCCCAAGCACGCAGGAGCCCTCGAGACCCCCAACCTCGCCCTCACCAGACACCCGCCCACCCAGGGGTCGAGAGAAGGCGACTGCGTGCTTGGGGGATTTTCGCGCGAAAATCCCCCAAGCACGCAGGAGCCCTCGAGACCCCCAACCTCGCCCTCACCAGACACCCGCCCACCCAGGGGTCGAGAGAAGGCGACTGCGTGCTTGGGGGATTTTCGCGCGAAAATCCCCCAAGCACGCAGGAGCCCTCGAGACCCCCAACCTCGCCCTCACCAGACACCCGCCCACCCAGGGGTCGAGAGAAGGCGACTGCGTGCTTGGGGGATTTTCGCGCGAAAATCCCCCAAGCACGCAGGAGCCCTCGAGACCCCCAACCTCGCCCTCACCAGACACCCGCCCACCCAGGGGTCGAGAGAAGGCGACTGCGTGCTTGGGGGATTTTCGCGCGAAAATCCCCCAAGCACGCAGGAGCCCTCGAGACCCCCAACCTCGCCCTCACCAGACACCCGCCCACCCAGGGGTCGAGAGAAGGCGACTGCGTGCTTGGGGGATTTTCGCGCGAAAATCCCCCAAGCACGCAGGAGCCCTCGAGACCCCCAACCTCGCCCTCACCAGACACCCGCCCACCCAGGGGTCGAGAGAAGGCGACTGCGTGCTTGGGGGATTTTCGCGCGAAAATCCCCCAAGCACGCAGGAGCCCTCGAGACCCCCAACCTCGCCCTCACCAGACACCCGCCCACCCAGGGGTCGAGAGAAGGCGACTGCGTGCTTGGGGGATTTTCGCGCGAAAATCCCCCAAGCACGCAGGAGCCCTCGAGACCCCCAACCTCGCCCTCACCAGACACCCGCCCACCCAGGGGTCGAGAGAAGGCGACTGCGTGCTTGGGGGATTTTCGCGCGAAAATCCCCCAAGCACGCAGGAGCCCTCGAGACCCCCAACCTCGCCCTCACCAGACACCCGCCCACCCAGGGGTCGAGAGAAGGCGACTGCGTGCTTGGGGGATTTTCGCGCGAAAATCCCCCAAGCACGCAGGAGCCCTCGAGACCCCCAACCTCGCCCTCACCAGACACCCGCCCACCCAGGGGTCGAGAGAAGGCGACTGCGTGCTTGGGGGATTTTCGCGCGAAAATCCCCCAAGCACGCAGGAGCCCTCGAGACCCCCAACCTCGCCCTCACCAGACACCCGCCCACCCAGGGGTCGAGAGAAGGCGACTGCGTGCTTGGGGGATTTTCGCGCGAAAATCCCCCAAGCACGCAGGAGCCCTCGAGACCCCCAACCTCGCCCTCACCAGACACCCGCCCACCCAGGGGTCGAGAGAAGGCGACTGCGTGCTTGGGGGATTTTCGCGCGAAAATCCCCCAAGCACGCAGGAGCCCTCGAGACCCCCAACCTCGCCCTCACCAGACACCCGCCCACCCAGGGGTCGAGAGAAGGCGACTGCGTGCTTGGGGGATTTTCGCGCGAAAATCCCCCAAGCACGCAGGAGCCCTCGAGACCCCCAACCTCGCCCTCACCAGACACCCGCCCACCCAGGGGTCGAGAGAAGGCGACTGCGTGCTTGGGGGATTTTCGCGCGAAAATCCCCCAAGCACGCAGGAGCCCTCGAGACCCCCAACCTCGCCCTCACCAGACACCCGCCCACCCAGGGGTCGAGAGAAGGCGACTGCGTGCTTGGGGGATTTTCGCGCGAAAATCCCCCAAGCACGCAGGAGCCCTCGAGACCCCCAACCTCGCCCTCACCAGACACCCGCCCACCCAGGGGTCGAGAGAAGGCGACTGCGTGCTTGGGGGATTTTCGCGCGAAAATCCCCCAAGCACGCAGGAGCCCTCGAGACCCCCAACCTCGCCCTCACCAGACACCCGCCCACCCAGGGGTCGAGAGAAGGCGACTGCGTGCTTGGGGGATTTTCGCGCGAAAATCCCCCAAGCACGCAGGAGCCCTCGAGACCCCCAACCTCGCCCTCACCAGACACCCGCCCACCCAGGGGTCGAGAGAAGGCGACTGCGTGCTTGGGGGATTTTCGCGCGAAAATCCCCCAAGCACGCAGGAGCCCTCGAGACCCCCAACCTCGCCCTCACCAGACACCCGCCCACCCAGGGGTCGAGAGAAGGCGACTGCGTGCTTGGGGGATTTTCGCGCGAAAATCCCCCAAGCACGCAGGAGCCCTCGAGACCCCCAACCTCGCCCTCACCAGACACCCGCCCACCCAGGGGTCGAGAGAAGGCGACTGCGTGCTTGGGGGATTTTCGCGCGAAAATCCCCCAAGCACGCAGGAGCCCTCGAGACCCCCAACCTCGCCCTCACCAGACACCCGCCCACCCAGGGGTCGAGAGAAGGCGACTGCGTGCTTGGGGGATTTTCGCGCGAAAATCCCCCAAGCACGCAGGAGCCCTCGAGACCCCCAACCTCGCCCTCACCAGACACCCGCCCACCCAGGGGTCGAGAGAAGGCGACTGCGTGCTTGGGGGATTTTCGCGCGAAAATCCCCCAAGCACGCAGGAGCCCTCGAGACCCCCAACCTCGCCCTCACCAGACACCCGCCCACCCAGGGGTCGAGAGAAGGCGACTGCGTGCTTGGGGGATTTTCGCGCGAAAATCCCCCAAGCACGCAGGAGCCCTCGAGACCCCCAACCTCGCCCTCACCAGACACCCGCCCACCCAGGGGTCGAGAGAAGGCGACTGCGTGCTTGGGGGATTTTCGCGCGAAAATCCCCCAAGCACGCAGGAGCCCTCGAGACCCCCAACCTCGCCCTCACCAGACACCCGCCCACCCAGGGGTCGAGAGAAGGCGACTGCGTGCTTGGGGGATTTTCGCGCGAAAATCCCCCAAGCACGCAGGAGCCCTCGAGACCCCCAACCTCGCCCTCACCAGACACCCGCCCACCCAGGGGTCGAGAGAAGGCGACTGCGTGCTTGGGGGATTTTCGCGCGAAAATCCCCCAAGCACGCAGGAGCCCTCGAGACCCCCAACCTCGCCCTCACCAGACACCCGCCCACCCAGGGGTCGAGAGAAGGCGACTGCGTGCTTGGGGGATTTTCGCGCGAAAATCCCCCAAGCACGCAGGAGCCCTCGAGACCCCCAACCTCGCCCTCACCAGACACCCGCCCACCCAGGGGTCGAGAGAAGGCGACTGCGTGCTTGGGGGATTTTCGCGCGAAAATCCCCCAAGCACGCAGGAGCCCTCGAGACCCCCAACCTCGCCCTCACCAGACACCCGCCCACCCAGGGGTCGAGAGAAGGCGACTGCGTGCTTGGGGGATTTTCGCGCGAAAATCCCCCAAGCACGCAGGAGCCCTCGAGACCCCCAACCTCGCCCTCACCAGACACCCGCCCACCCAGGGGTCGAGAGAAGGCGACTGCGTGCTTGGGGGATTTTCGCGCGAAAATCCCCCAAGCACGCAGGAGCCCTCGAGACCCCCAACCTCGCCCTCACCAGACACCCGCCCACCCAGGGGTCGAGAGAAGGCGACTGCGTGCTTGGGGGATTTTCGCGCGAAAATCCCCCAAGCACGCAGGAGCCCTCGAGACCCCCAACCTCGCCCTCACCAGACACCCGCCCACCCAGGGGTCGAGAGAAGGCGACTGCGTGCTTGGGGGATTTTCGCGCGAAAATCCCCCAAGCACGCAGGAGCCCTCGAGACCCCCAACCTCGCCCTCACCAGACACCCGCCCACCCAGGGGTCGAGAGAAGGCGACTGCGTGCTTGGGGGATTTTCGCGCGAAAATCCCCCAAGCACGCAGGAGCCCTCGAGACCCCCAACCTCGCCCTCACCAGACACCCGCCCACCCAGGGGTCGAGAGAAGGCGACTGCGTGCTTGGGGGATTTTCGCGCGAAAATCCCCCAAGCACGCAGGAGCCCTCGAGACCCCCAACCTCGCCCTCACCAGACACCCGCCCACCCAGGGGTCGAGAGAAGGCGACTGCGTGCTTGGGGGATTTTCGCAGCGAAAATCCCCCAAGCACGCAGGAGCCCTCGAGACCCCCAACCTCGCCCTCACCAGACACCCGCCCACCCAGGGGTCGAGAGAAGGCGACTGCGTGCTTGGGGGATTTTCGCGCGAAAATCCCCCAAGCACGCAGGAGCCCTCGAGACCCCCAACCTCGCCCTCACCAGACACCCGCCCACCCAGGGGTCGAGAGAAGGCGACTGCGTGCTTGGGGGATTTTCGCGCGAAAATCCCCCAAGCACGCAGGAGCCCTCGAGACCCCCAACCTCGCCCTCACCAGACACCCGCCCACCCAGGGGTCGAGAGAAGGCGACTGCGTGCTTGGGGGATTTTCGCGCGAAAATCCCCCAAGCACGCAGGAGCCCTCGAGACCCCCAACCTCGCCCTCACCAGACACCCGCCCACCCAGGGGTCGAGAGAAGGCGACTGCGTGCTTGGGGGATTTTCGCGCGAAAATCCCCCAAGCACGCAGGAGCCCTCGAGACCCCCAACCTCGCCCTCACCAGACACCCGCCCACCCAGGGGTCGAGAGAAGGCGACTGCGTGCTTGGGGGATTTTCGCGCGAAAATCCCCCAAGCACGCAGGAGCCCTCGAGACCCCCAACCTCGCCCTCACCAGACACCCGCCCACCCAGGGGTCGAGAGAAGGCGACTGCGTGCTTGGGGGATTTTCGCGCGAAAATCCCCCAAGCACGCAGGAGCCCTCGAGACCCCCAACCTCGCCCTCACCAGACACCCGCCCACCCAGGGGTCGAGAGAAGGCGACTGCGTGCTTGGGGGATTTTCGCGCGAAAATCCCCCAAGCACGCAGGAGCCCTCGAGACCCCCAACCTCGCCCTCACCAGACACCCGCCCACCCAGGGGTCGAGAGAAGGCGACTGCGTGCTTGGGGGATTTTCGCGCGAAAATCCCCCAAGCACGCAGGAGCCCTCGAGACCCCCAACCTCGCCCTCACCAGACACCCGCCCACCCAGGGGTCGAGAGAAGGCGACTGCGTGCTTGGGGGATTTTCGCGCGAAAATCCCCCAAGCACGCAGGAGCCCTCGAGACCCCCAACCTCGCCCTCACCAGACACCCGCCCACCCAGGGGTCGAGAGAAGGCGACTGCGTGCTTGGGGGATTTTCGCGCGAAAATCCCCCAAGCACGCAGGAGCCCTCGAGACCCCCAACCTCGCCCTCACCAGACACCCGCCCACCCAGGGGTCGAGAGAAGGCGACTGCGTGCTTGGGGGATTTTCGCGCGAAAATCCCCCAAGCACGCAGGAGCCCTCGAGACCCCCAACCTCGCCCTCACCAGACACCCGCCCACCCAGGGGTCGAGAGAAGGCGACTGCGTGCTTGGGGGATTTTCGCGCGAAAATCCCCCAAGCACGCAGGAGCCCTCGAGACCCCCAACCTCGCCCTCACCAGACACCCGCCCACCCAGGGGTCGAGAGAAGGCGACTGCGTGCTTGGGGGATTTTCGCGCGAAAATCCCCCAAGCACGCAGGAGCCCTCGAGACCCCCAACCTCGCCCTCACCAGACACCCGCCCACCCAGGGGTCGAGAGAAGGCGACTGCGTGCTTGGGGGATTTTCGCGCGAAAATCCCCCAAGCACGCAGGAGCCCTCGAGACCCCCAACCTCGCCCTCACCAGACACCCGCCCACCCAGGGGTCGAGAGAAGGCGACTGCGTGCTTGGGGGATTTTCGCGCGAAAATCCCCCAAGCACGCAGGAGCCCTCGAGACCCCCAACCTCGCCCTCACCAGACACCCGCCCACCCAGGGGTCGAGAGAAGGCGACTGCGTGCTTGGGGGATTTTCGCGCGAAAATCCCCCAAGCACGCAGGAGCCCTCGAGACCCCCAACCTCGCCCTCACCAGACACCCGCCCACCCAGGGGTCGAGAGAAGGCGACTGCGTGCTTGGGGGATTTTCGCGCGAAAATCCCCCAAGCACGCAGGAGCCCTCGAGACCCCCAACCTCGCCCTCACCAGACACCCGCCCACCCAGGGGTCGAGAGAAGGCGACTGCGTGCTTGGGGGATTTTCGCGCGAAAATCCCCCAAGCACGCAGGAGCCCTCGAGACCCCCAACCTCGCCCTCACCAGACACCCGCCCACCCAGGGGTCGAGAGAAGGCGACTGCGTGCTTGGGGGATTTTCGCGCGAAAATCCCCCAAGCACGCAGGAGCCCTCGAGACCCCCAACCTCGCCCTCACCAGACACCCGCCCACCCAGGGGTCGAGAGAAGGCGACTGCGTGCTTGGGGGATTTTCGCGCGAAAATCCCCCAAGCACGCAGGAGCCCTCGAGACCCCCAACCTCGCCCTCACCAGACACCCGCCCACCCAGGGGTCGAGAGAAGGCGACTGCGTGCTTGGGGGATTTTCGCGCGAAAATCCCCCAAGCACGCAGGAGCCCTCGAGACCCCCAACCTCGCCCTCACCAGACACCCGCCCACCCAGGGGTCGAGAGAAGGCGACTGCGTGCTTGGGGGATTTTCGCGCGAAAATCCCCCAAGCACGCAGGAGCCCTCGAGACCCCCAACCTCGCCCTCACCAGACACCCGCCCACCCAGGGGTCGAGAGAAGGCGACTGCGTGCTTGGGGGATTTTCGCGCGAAAATCCCCCAAGCACGCAGGAGCCCTCGAGACCCCCAACCTCGCCCTCACCAGACACCCGCCCACCCAGGGGTCGAGAGAAGGCGACTGCGTGCTTGGGGGATTTTCGCGCGAAAATCCCCCAAGCACGCAGGAGCCCTCGAGACCCCCAACCTCGCCCTCACCAGACACCCGCCCACCCAGGGGTCGAGAGAAGGCGACTGCGTGCTTGGGGGATTTTCGCGCGAAAATCCCCCAAGCACGCAGGAGCCCTCGAGACCCCCAACCTCGCCCTCACCAGACACCCGCCCACCCAGGGGTCGAGAGAAGGCGACTGCGTGCTTGGGGGATTTTCGCGCGAAAATCCCCCAAGCACGCAGGAGCCCTCGAGACCCCCAACCTCGCCCTCACCAGACACCCGCCCACCCAGGGGTCGAGAGAAGGCGACTGCGTGCTTGGGGGATTTTCGCGCGAAAATCCCCCAAGCACGCAGGAGCCCTCGAGACCCCCAACCTCGCCCTCACCAGACACCCGCCCACCCAGGGGTCGAGAGAAGGCGACTGCGTGCTTGGGGGATTTTCGCGCGAAAATCCCCCAAGCACGCAGGAGCCCTCGAGACCCCCAACCTCGCCCTCACCAGACACCCGCCCACCCAGGGGTCGAGAGAAGGCGACTGCGTGCTTGGGGGATTTTCGCGCGAAAATCCCCCAAGCACGCAGGAGCCCTCGAGACCCCCAACCTCGCCCTCACCAGACACCCGCCCACCCAGGGGTCGAGAGAAGGCGACTGCGTGCTTGGGGGATTTTCGCGCGAAAATCCCCCAAGCACGCAGGAGCCCTCGAGACCCCCAACCTCGCCCTCACCAGACACCCGCCCACCCAGGGGTCGAGAGAAGGCGACTGCGTGCTTGGGGGATTTTCGCGCGAAAATCCCCCAAGCACGCAGGAGCCCTCGAGACCCCCAACCTCGCCCTCACCAGACACCCGCCCACCCAGGGGTCGAGAGAAGGCGACTGCGTGCTTGGGGGATTTTCGCGCGAAAATCCCCCAAGCACGCAGGAGCCCTCGAGACCCCCAACCTCGCCCTCACCAGACACCCGCCCACCCAGGGGTCGAGAGAAGGCGACTGCGTGCTTGGGGGATTTTCGCGCGAAAATCCCCCAAGCACGCAGGAGCCCTCGAGACCCCCAACCTCGCCCTCACCAGACACCCGCCCACCCAGGGGTCGAGAGAAGGCGACTGCGTGCTTGGGGGATTTTCGCGCGAAAATCCCCCAAGCACGCAGGAGCCCTCGAGACCCCCAACCTCGCCCTCACCAGACACCCGCCCACCCAGGGGTCGAGAGAAGGCGACTGCGTGCTTGGGGGATTTTCGCGCGAAAATCCCCCAAGCACGCAGGAGCCCTCGAGACCCCCAACCTCGCCCTCACCAGACACCCGCCCACCCAGGGGTCGAGAGAAGGCGACTGCGTGCTTGGGGGATTTTCGCGCGAAAATCCCCCAAGCACGCAGGAGCCCTCGAGACCCCCAACCTCGCCCTCACCAGACACCCGCCCACCCAGGGGTCGAGAGAAGGCGACTGCGTGCTTGGGGGATTTTCGCGCGAAAATCCCCCAAGCACGCAGGAGCCCTCGAGACCCCCAACCTCGCCCTCACCAGACACCCGCCCACCCAGGGGTCGAGAGAAGGCGACTGCGTGCTTGGGGGATTTTCGCGCGAAAATCCCCCAAGCACGCAGGAGCCCTCGAGACCCCCAACCTCGCCCTCACCAGACACCCGCCCACCCAGGGGTCGAGAGAAGGCGACTGCGTGCTTGGGGGATTTTCGCGCGAAAATCCCCCAAGCACGCAGGAGCCCTCGAGACCCCCAACCTCGCCCTCACAGACACCCGCCCACCCAGGGGTCGAGAGAAGGCGACTGCGTGCTTGGGGGATTTTCGCGCGAAAATCCCCCAAGCACGCAGGAGCCCTCGAGACCCCCAACCTCGCCCTCACAGACACCCGCCCACCCAGGGGTCGAGAGAAGGCGACTGCGTGCTTGGGGGATTTTCGCGCGAAAATCCCCCAAGCACGCAGGAGCCCTCGAGACCCCCAACCTCGCCCTCACCAGACACCCGCCCACCCAGGGGTCGAGAGAAGGCGACTGCGTGCTTGGGGGATTTTCGCGCGAAAATCCCCCAAGCACGCAGGAGCCCTCGAGACCCCCAACCTCGCCCTCACCAGACACCCGCCCACCCAGGGGTCGAGAGAAGGCGACTGCGTGCTTGGGGGATTTTCGCGCGAAAATCCCCCAAGCACGCAGGAGCCCTCGAGACCCCCAACCTCGCCCTCACCAGACACCCGCCCACCCAGGGGTCGAGAGAAGGCGACTGCGTGCTTGGGGGATTTTCGCGCGAAAATCCCCCAAGCACGCAGGAGCCCTCGAGACCCCCAACCTCGCCCTCACCAGACACCCGCCCACCCAGGGGTCGAGAGAAGGCGACTGCGTGCTTGGGGGATTTTCGCGCGAAAATCCCCCAAGCACGCAGGAGCCCTCGAGACCCCCAACCTCGCCCTCACCAGACACCCGCCCACCCAGGGGTCGAGAGAAGGCGACTGCGTGCTTGGGGGATTTTCGCGCGAAAATCCCCCAAGCACGCAGGAGCCCTCGAGACCCCCAACCTCGCCCTCACCAGACCACCCGCCCACCCAGGGGTCGAGAGAAGGCGACTGCGTGCTTGGGGGATTTTCGCGCGAAAATCCCCCAAGCACGCAGGAGCCCTCGAGACCCCCAACCTCGCCCTCACCAGACACCCGCCCACCCAGGGGTCGAGAGAAGGCGACT
>CM045180.1:0-14426 GCA_024610705.1 Tetragnatha versicolor
ATATTATAGCTTAAATAGAGCAATTTATTGAAGATAAATAGGTCTAATATCTTCATCATGAAATAATGACGTGAACTTCACTAAATAATCCATCTTTTGAGTCGAAATCAAAACGCTTTAACAGCTCTTAACAATAAGTAGTCCTTAACTAATAAAAAGTTAGCAGCTTTTAAAAACTTTTCAGTATGAAAAAAATTCATAAAAGTTGAGTGCAAATCAACAAAAACTAAATACGCGTATACGCGTATTTGATTCTTTTTTTATTCTCCCCAACAAATTTGTTGGGGAGAATATAAAAAAGAAAAAAAAAAAAAAACTTCTATTCATTAACAATGAAATCGCTGAGAGCTTAAAATCTTTATGGCAGATTAGTGTACTAAGTTTAAGCCTTAGAAATGTTATAATCACTCTAAAGAGCCGTATATAAATTCGTATGTTAACCCAACTATTAAAATTATAATGAAAATTAATTCCGGCACCCCTCCAACATAATACGTAAAAGAAATTAAAAGGACAATCTCAACATCAAAAACAAGAAATAAAATTGAAATCAAAAAAAACCGATAAGAAAATATCATACGACTTGATGACCCCCCATCAAATCCACATTCATATGTTGAAATTTTTTCAGCCTCGCCTTCATTCTTGAGTGAAAGTAAATAAAAAATTAAATAGATAGCTATTACTACAATAAGTGAAATAATTAAAATTATTAAAATTTTATTAAATGATTAATTAAAAATTAATCTTAAATTAATTTGAGATTAAGAGCCTCACCAATACACCACAGAAAATAAAAATAATCACACTACATCAACAAAATGTCAATACCACGCAGCACATTCAAAACCAAAATGATGACTTATTGAAAAATGATTTTTCACTACTCGTAAAAATATAATAATTAAAAGACCAGTACCTATTATAACGTGAAACCCGTGAAACCCTGTAGATATAAAAAAGATAGAGCCGAATACAGAATCTGAAATTCTGAAACCTGCTATTTTATACTCGAAATATTGTAATCCTAAAAAATAAAGCCCCAGCCCCCAAGTTACCCCTAGGGATACCTTAGCATTATTTCAATCTTCATTAATCATTCTTTGATGGCATAAAGTAATTCTAACTCCCGATGCTAAAAGTACAACAGTATTCAATAGGGGTACCCCAAATGGGTTCAAAGGTAAAAGCCCTTGGGGGGGCCAACAGGCCCCTAAATCTACAACAGGGTTTAATCTAGAATGAAAAAAAGCTCAAAAAAAAGATAGAAAGAAAGAAATTTCTCTAATAATAAATAAAATTATTCCGTAAATAAGACCTTCAACTACACGGCTACAATGAAAACCTTGAAAAGTTCTCTCTCGAACCACATCTTTTTCCCAAAGAAAAAAGATATAGCATACACACGCTATACAAAAAACAAAAGGCCCCACAGAGGATAGTGTAAATACTTTTACTAATCTTAAAACAGCACTCAAAACTGCAAAACCTATCAATAAAGGCCACGGAGAAATATTTACTATATGATATATGTGGAAAGCTTTCATCAAAAATTAATAATATTCCAAACAATATAATAAAAGTAAAATTCTAAATACAAAACCCTGAATTACTGCCACCCCTAATTCTAAAATTAATAAAACTCTTTGAAAAAATACTGAAACTGAAAAACTATAAAAATTAATTAATCTAATTCTTGAAATCAAACTGATAATTAAATGCCCCGCTATTATATTTGCAGCAAGCCGAATAGACAGGGTAAAAGGGCGCATTAAATGTCTAATTGACTCAATTAGAACTATAAACGGAGCTAGAGTTAATGGAGAACCTTCTGGTACCAGATGTGCTGCTCTCTCTTTAAAATTTTTAGCTCATCCTATAAGGAAAAAAGCGAACCAAAAAATAACACCTATTCTTATAGTGATAAAGGGGTGTGCAGTGGGACTAAAAACAAAAGGAAATAACCCTATTAAATTAATAGTAATTAAATAAAAAAAAGTTCTAGTCGCGAAAAAACTTAATGCTAAATAAGACCCTCCTGCAATTTCCGTAAATATTCTGTTCACGCTATGAACAATATTATTTTTAATAATCTGGTTAGCCCCGCTCACAATATAAAATTTTATAAGCCCAAATAGAAACACAAAAAATAAGATTAGTCAATTCAATTGAACACCGCAATAAGAGACAGGATCAAAAACAGAAAATAAATTTATCAAAATCATAAACCCTTTTGAAATTTTACTACCCCAAAAGAAATATTGAAATTATTTAATACATATACTCTATAAACTCTCTTTATTATTAAAATTAAAATATAAAAAATAAAAATATAATTTATTCAATACAAAGGTATTAACTGAGGAATACCCCATCTTTAGTTTGACAAACTAATATTAACTTAACTATATTATTATCATAATTAATTTAAGAGACTAACACCTTAAATCGGCCACTATTTTTATAAATTTCTCAAGAAATTAAAGCGAGGTAAAACTCTAATTATGATAGGTATGAATCTATGATTTGCCCCACAAATTTCAGAACATTGCCCAACAAACATTCCAACTCGATTAAATATGTAAGATAACTGGTTTAGTCGCCCAGGGATAGCATCAACCTTAACCCCTAAAGAAGGGACAGTCCAGGAATGAATAACATCCGTTCTAGAAACAATCATTCGGATATCTCTTTTTAATGGGATTATTAAACATCTATCCACATTAAGTAGCCGAAAAAGCTCATCTCCTTTTAATATATAAGAATCAAAACTAGAAAATCCAATATCTCTATATTCATACGATCAATACCACTGGTGGCCTAACACTTTAATAGTTAATTCTGGAAAATCATACTCTTCTATAAGATAAAGAAGACGAATAGAAGGTAGCGCAATCATAATTAAAAACACACCAGGAAGAATAGTTCAAACTGATTCTAATTCTTGCCCCTCTATTATCTTCAAATTATAGCTCTTATTGGAATAAGATCTAAATAAAATATACCCCACTAAAACTAAAATTATTACTATCACTAATATTCTATGATCATGAAAAAAAATTATTTGCTCTATTACAGGAGAAGAACTATTCTGAAAATACAAAGACCCCCAAGTTGGCAAAAATTATCTTCTGATTATATTAATTTGATTAAAAGTATGATGAAAAGAGGGGGTGTTATTTATCCATTCTAATGAGGAACTCACATAATAGACACTATACGAATATAACTTAGAAGTAGCCCCCTCCCATAAAATTACAATAAATATTAAAACTCCCACTAAAGATATTAATGACCCTATAGAAGACACAGTATTTCAAAATCTAAACGCGTCCGGGTAATCAGAATACCGACGAGGTATCCCGTTTAGCCCTAAAAAATGTTGAGGGAAAAAAGTTATATTAACTCCTAAAAATATTAAATAAAACTGTAACTTTAACTTTTTTGAATCTATCAAAACACCAAAAAATAAAGGAAATCAATACGTTACCCCTCTAATAATAGCAAACACCGCCCCCATTCTTAAAACATAATGGAAATGTGCAACCACATAATAAGTGTCATGTAAAACAATATCTAAAGAAGAGTTAGAGAGGATAATTCCCGTGATACCCCCTAATGTAAATAAAAAAATAAATCCTACTCTTCAAAGTAGAGGGGCCTCTATCTTGTAAAAAGAGCCGTGTAATGTTGCTATTCATCTAAAAACCTTGATACCTGTAGGTACCGCAATAATTATAGTAGCCGCAGTAAAATACGCCCGTGTATCAATATCCATTCCCACTGAAAATATATGATGAGCCCACACAACAAATCCTATGCCCCCAATTCCCGCTATAGCGTAAATTATCCCTAAATTTCCAAAAGGTTCACGCTTTCCTACTAAAGAACTAACCACATGCGAAACAATCCCAAAACCCGGTAAAATTAAAATATATACCTCTGGATGCCCGAAAAATCAAAATAAATGTTGAAACAAAACAGGGTCTCCCCCCCCGGAAGGATCAAAAAAAGATGTATTAAAATTTCGATCCGTCAACAACATGGTAATCGCCCCAGCCAATACTGGTAGAGATAAAAGTAATAACACCGCTGTAATCAAAACAGATCATACAAAAAGAGGTACCTTTTCTATAGAAATTCCTCTTATCCGCATATTAAGAATAGTAGAAATAAAATTAATAGCCCCTATAATTGAAGAAGCCCCAGCTAAATGAAGTGAAAAAATAGCAAAATCTACAGATCTCCCTGAATGCCCTTCTAAAGAAGATAAGGGAGGATAGACGGTTCAACCTGCCCCAACTCCCACATCCACTATAGACGAAATAAACAATATAAAAAGAGAAGGCGGTAATAGCCAAAAACTTAAGTTATTTATCCGAGGAAAAGCCATATCTGGCGCTCCTAATATTAACGGCACTAATCAATTCCCAAAACCCCCAATTAAAATTGGTATAACCATAAAAAAAATTATTACAAAAGCATGGGCAGTCACAATAACATTATATAATTGGTCATCCCCAAGAAATTTACCAGATTGACCTAATTCAATTCGAATTAAAACTCTTATAGCTGTCCCCACTATAGCCGATCACACTCCAAATAAAAAATATAAACTTCCAATGTCTTTATGATTTGTAGAATACAACCATCGCAGTAAATTAGTTTATTAAAACATTAAATTGCAAGTTTAAATATAGTTTTTGAAATCAATAAATGATGATAGACTGTAAATCTATTTTAGTAACTATAATAAACCCCAACCTAAAACAGGGGAAAAAATTATAGCAACTATATATAATCATTCTTTACCCCCCTTAATTATATGTTTTATTTTCCGTAACGAAAAATAAGACACATAATTTAAATTAAGCAAAATTCTATACACAAGTCGTATATAAATATAAAATATAAAAACTGTAAAAATTACAATAATTCACACAATCTCAACTCTGAAATCTAACACCCTCAAAAACACCCACCATTTTAAAAAAAATCCTAATATGGGGGGCATGCCACCCATATTAAGTATTCTAAAAATAAAAAGATTTGGTCTTTTTATTTTTATTACATCTTTTAAAAAAAGGTTTTCATGAGAACCTACTCTCATTAACACTCCTATTAAAATTAACATATACCCTAATAAATATAACATTCATAAGTATATGCCTACTCCAACACATAAAAATATTCAACCTACATAATGAACAGAAGAAAAAGCCATAAATTTTTTCAATTTTACTTCTCTAAAGCATCCTATTACCCCAATTATTATTCTTATTAATAATAATCTTCACACAAATTTACACACAAATATACCCATAAAAAGTAGAGGCACTACTTTTTGTAAACTTATTACTAAAATACAAGAATACCATCTAATCCCCTCACAAAACGGCGGGAACCAAAAAAAAAGGGGGCCAGCTCCTATCCTATATCTCAAAATTAAAAGAACAATTTCTCTTAAAAACTTCCCTTTTAAAATCGTCACTATTAATAATATGGCAGACCCTAGACCTTGGATAAAAAAATATTTTAAACAAACTTCAATTCTAGAAATTTTCTTACTATAAACTAATAAAATAAAACTAATTATGTTAATTTCTAATCCTGCCCATAATAAAAATCATCTATCCCCTCCTAGTACTACTAAAAATCTTCTAAAATATACTAAACCAAATATGGGGCTAAAAAACGGAATTTTTCATTTATGAGGTATGAACCCATTAGCTTATTTAGCTGACTAAATATATGTTATAGTTATTACAACATTAAATATTATAAAGATAATAATCCCCATAAACAATTTTTATATATATATATATATATATATATATATATATATATATTTAACTAAAGATCTTTTGGTAAAAATTTAAGCCCCTCATTGAAAATTTCACTTCTTGATTGGAAATCAAATGTACTATATACTATTTATATAAGATCTTTAGTCTTGAAAACTAATAGAATAAATATCCTAAATTTCATAATGAAGTATGAGCCATTAGTTTGTTTAGTAATTAAATATGTTATAATTATTACCAGCATACAATCTATATTATATATATAAAGGTAATAACTCTCTTATAAAACAGTCTTATAAATATCTATACTTTGATTAAAAATCCTTTTATAAAACTTTAATATATTTTTCTCTCCTCTAAACACTTACAAAGTATAAGTTTAGCCTCCCCCTACGTCAATGCCTCGCCTCTTCTCCTCCCTATTAGGGAGGAGAAGGGCGCACAGTTGTTTTTTTTTTTTTTTTTTTAATTTCTTTGGGTATAAATTTGTGATCAAAACATCGGATTTAAATTCTAATAATTATACAGATACTATTTCATAAATCATTTATAATCATGTATTAAATATATCTTAAATTCATGTTTATAAATAAACATATATAATATATTATATATATTTATGTAGTTGAGTTATCTTCAGCTACATTTTAGTGAAAAATGCATCTTTTATCTTGAAAAAAAAAGTTGGTGTAGCATTTTGCTCTAGAATTTTTTTTTTTATTTTTGAAAACTTTTTTTTATTCTTGTAATTCAAGGAGAAAAAATAATTCTTTACCTTTAAGATTTAAATAATTTTTATCTTAAAAAAATTTTTTACTAACCATGATTAACCGGATAAATCTTTTCAGTAATAAAATTAAAGTGCCAGCAATTGCGGCTATACTTTTAATAAAATTATTTTATTAATTATTAACTTCTAAATCGTTTAATTTTAAATATTTTAAGTACAATTTTATAACTAAAAACTCAACAAATTAACCTAATATAAATTTATAAACTAAAAAAGGATTAGATACCCTTGTATTTATATTAACTATCGGTAGTAATTTTTAATAAAACCTTTGTATAATGGTGGCATTTCATTTTATTAGAGGAATATGTTTAATAATCGTCATTACACGATCATTTTTACTTTTATCCACATTTTATATACCGCCGTTTCGAATAAATTTAAAAGTTTTATTCTAGAAAAAATTCTAAAAATTTAGGTAAAGGTGTAAACCATATAAAAGATAAAATGTATTACATTAAATAAAATTTAAGGACTAAATTAAATATAGTATTAAGAAATAGGATTTAAAAGTATTATTTAATTAATATTAAAATTTGAATTAAAAAATAAATGTGCACATATCGCCCGTCACCCTTATCTCAAGGTAAGGTAAGTCGTAACATAGTTAATGTTCTAGAAAGAGCATTTAGTACTTTTAAGCTTAAAGCACTTCATTTACACTGAATAGATAATTTTATATCTAAAACTATTTTTCATAATAAAAATATTTGTTTCACTTACTTTAAATTTTTAAAAATATTTCCTGAAAAGGAAACTTAAAATTTTTTAAAGAAGAAATATTTACCTTTAGTATCAGGGTTAATTAAAAAGTTACATAATCTCTATATCCTGAAAAGAAAAGAACTATTTTTTTAAATAAAAATATATATAAATATATTAATAATAAAATAATAGAAATCACACTTTAATCGAATTTCTTGATACCCGGTATTTTATTAAATAAAAATTTAATATAAACATTTTATAGTAAAATCTATAAATTTTAATAAATAATAGTATTTCTTATATTAGAATTAAAATTTTTCAAAAAATTTAATAATTCCAATATTTAAAAATTAATTTTTAAAATTAAAATATTCTTATTAAAAACTAAATAATAATTAAATAAGTATTTTATTAAATTTTTTTTTAAAAATTTAGCTAAAAAAGGAATGACTGTTTAACAAAAACATTTCTTTAAGAAGTTATTTAAAGTAAAACCTGCTCAATGAATAATTAAAAGGCCGCAGTAATTTAACTGTGCTAAGGTAGCATAATCATTAGTCTCTTAATTAGAGACTAGAATGAATGGTTTAACATTTCCTTAACTTTTTTAACAATAAATATAAAAATTGTACTAAATATAAAAATATATTTATAAAATAATTAGACGACAAGACCCTTTCAAACTTTACTAAAGTTTAGCTGGGGCAGCTACATAATTATAATCTTACTAATTCTAAATAAAAGACCCAATATAAATTGATTAAATGAACAAGTTACTGAAGGGATAACAGCATAATAAATTTATATAGTTCTTATTAAAAAATTAGTTTATGACCTCGATGTTGAATTATTTTACTCCTAAACGCAAGAGTATAGAAAGTAGGTCTGTTCGACCTTTAAATTTTTACATGATTTGAGTTCAAATCGGCGTGAGCCAGATTGGATTCTATCTATTATCTTATTCTTTTAGTACGAAAGGACCAAAGAAACTTTAAAACTTATAATTTGGCAGATAAATGCATTAGATTTAGAATCTAATAATAATAATAATAATAATAATATATATATATATATATATATATATATATAATTTAAATTATATTAAAGTGTTTTTGCACATAAAAATTTGATTTTTAAAGAGAGTTTTGTAATTCAAATAACATGCTTAAAATTAAATTTTAAAAAAAAATAAATTTCTCTTATTAATTTCATTTTTTCTTTGTTATGTATTTTAATTGCAGTAGCATTTTACACAATTCTTGAGCGAAAAATACTTAGATATATCCAAATTCGGACCGGCCCAAATAAAGTAAGATTTTTAGGAATTTTACAACCATTCTCAGATGCAATCAAACTATTTAACAAATCTTTAGTCATGACAGAAATAATAAACTTTTTTCTCGCAATATCAGCACCTTCAATATCTTTTTTCTTAGCAATTTTACTTATTTCAATTATCCCCTTTTATATATATACAAACTTAGACAACAAATTTTCTTTAATTCTTTTTATACTGATCTCTAGATTGGGTGTATACGCTGTTATAATGATTGGATGGTCCTCTAATTCTAAATATGCCCATATTGGGGCTACCCGCAGAATAGCCCAAATAATCTCTTATGAAGTGTCCTTCTTTATTTTAATTTTATTTATCACCCTTGTCTCTAACTCTTATTTAATAACACAAATTACTCAAACTCAATCTATTTTAAGATTTTTTTGAGGTAACTCTTTAATCTTTTTCATATGACTAATTACATGTTTAGCTGAAGTAAATCGGAGACCATTTGATTTCGCAGAAGGTGAATCTGAATTAGTATCAGGATTTAATGTTGAATTTATGGGAGGCTGATTTGCTCTAATCTTTTTAGCTGAATACTCTAACATATTAATCTTATCCTTCATCACAATGATTCTTTTTTTTTGTAAAATCAACTCTTTCTTATCACTTTTTCCTCTAATTTTAATTAGAAGATCCCTATTATGAGTACGTGCCTCATTCCCACGATTTCGCTACGATTTCTTAATAATTTTAAGATGAAAAATAATCCTCCCTTTCTCTTTAATTTACCTCCCCCTGTCCATTTATATTTATTGTCTAAGAATAAGAATTTAAACTTACAAAATTTACGTTTTACTTAAACTAATTAACATGGCTTTTAAGGAGAGATACCCCTTAATAGGTGTTTTCAAAACACCTTAGCAAAAACCAAACAATAGAATCCTCTACCATTCTTAAAAATCTAAATATAAAAATAATATAAAAATATATAAAACTAAATATCATCCCTAATTGTATAAAAGGATAACCCACCTCACACGCGCCAATTCAAGTCAACAATAATCAATTAGACACAAAATATCAATACACAAACTGAATAAAAACATAAAATTGTGCTCTTCGAAAACGGAAAGAAAATAAAAAAGGTAAAAAATAAAAAATCAAAACAGACATAAACAAAGCCACTACCCCCCCAATTTTTCTAGAAATGGAGCGAAGAATAATATAGGCAAAAAGAAAATATCATTCGGGTTGAATATGAACAGGAGTAACTATTGGGTTAGAATTAATAAAATTTTCCACATCCATAAAAATATAGGGGCTTATAAAACAAATAAATAAATAAAACAAAAATAAAACCATGAACCCATAAATATCCTTTAAACTAAAATAAGGATGGAAAACAATTTTATCTAAATTCCCGTCAGCCCCTAATGGGTTTCTAGAGCCCGTTTCATGTAAAAACACTAAATGTAAAATTACTATAAATAAAATAATAAAAGGTAAAATAAAATGAAAAGAAAAAAACCGAGTTAAAGTAGGATTTCCTACTGAAAATCCTCCCCAAACTCACTCCACTAAAGAAACCCCGATACTTGGAATAGCAGATAAAAGATTCGTAATTACAGTAGCCGCTCAAAAAGATATTTGTCCTCAAGGCAAGACGTACCCTAAAAACGCGGTAGCTATAGATAATAAAAGAATAGTAACCCCTCTTAATCAAGTTTTAATAAAACGGTAAGAACCATAATAAACCCCCCGACCAATATGAATAAATATAAAGAAAAAAAAAAATCTCGCGCCATTAGCGTGCATCACCCGTAATAACCACCCATAATTAATATCCCGTATAATATGGATAATTACGTCAAAAGACAAAGAAATATCCCCAGAAAATTGTACAGCAAGAAATAACCCCGTTAAAATTTGAACCCCTAAAAAAACTCCCAATAAAGAACCTAGGTTTCAAAAATATCTTAAAGAAGAAGGGGAAGGTAAATCTACCAAAGCTCCATTAAAAATACTTATTAACTGATCTTTTTTACGTAAAGATATTAAAATATCTCATTATTTAATCTATCAAATTAACCCTTTTATCAGGCATAAAAATATTAATATACCCGTAAAGAACCTTTATTCATAATTCTTAAAAATAAAACTACAACTATTAATAAAAGCAATAATCTTACTAAATAAAAAGTTATTAATCTTAAGTTCCCCACTCAAATACTATAAGTGTATAGTCTGATATCCCCCCCATAAAATTTTTCTATAACTCCATAACCTGAAAAAACTAATAATACCAAAGGTACTAGTAAACTAAATTCTTCAAACGATAAATTAGGGACTAATCTTAATATATAAGAAAAAATTACCAAAATACCTCTTAATATAACTAAAACTAAGAGATAACCAACTCAAAATCTTATTATACTATAATATAAATATAAAAAAATTATCAGCACTAAAATTACTAAACCGCCCATTATTAAAAGGGGATGAGAACCCCAAACAAATACCATTCCTAAAAATATAGCTATTTTCAAAAATTCTTTATAGTTTATAAAACATCTACTTTGGATGTAGAAAAATCTTAATTTTAATAAAAATTTTATTTATCACAAGAATAATTAGACTATGTTGATGACGAAAAAATATTATTATTATACTTCTTAGAATAGAAATAATTCTAATAATTTTATTTACAATTATTACTTCAACATCATTAATTTCTATTTCTTTAAATTCTATATTTATGTTAGTTATAATAGTAATTGGCTCCTCAGTAGGAATCAGAATAATAGTAGCCCTATCCCGTCTTCAAAATTCTACAAACTCTTCAATTGTTTGGTTACTAACTTTTGATAAAAATCTACTTCATCATCATCCCCTGACTTTTTTTAAAATTCAACATAACTTTCTTTATATTTTTTATATCCTCAATTGTACTGATAATTATATTTAAAATTATAAAAATCTACTTTTTACAAATTTCTTCCGTTATCTCGATAATAGACTCTCTTTCCTTAATTTTAATTTTGCTCTCAATAATAACAATTACTTTAATTATAATATCGACAAATTTATTAAAAGATACAAAAATTATACTAATTTCAATCATAATCACTTTAGTAATCACATTTTCAACTTCAAAAACCATTCTATTTTATATTTTTTTTGAAATCGTCCTTATCCCAACTCTAATCTTAATCACCAAAAAGGGCCCCCAACCCGAACGACTTCAAGCTGGAATATACCTTATTTTATACACAATTATAGCTTCCCTGCCTTTACTTTTAGGAATTATATTCTACAAATCATGTGAATCTGTCCCCAATTCTCTTATTCTAGTTAAGAAACTAAATCTCCCGCTTATCTTTATCCTAGCCTTTTTAGCCAAAACCCCGATATTTATACTTCACTTATGACTCCCTAAAGCGCACGTCGAAGCCCCTTTAGAAGGATCGATAGTCTTAGCAGCAATTCTGCTAAAATTAGGGGGCTACGGATTAATTCGTTTTACCCAAATATCTTTATTCTCAATAAAATTTATCCCCCATTGAATTATCAGAATCAGAATAATAGGGGCAATTTACGCTAGAATGGGCTGTACTCGACAAAAAGACTTAAAAGCTCTTATCGCCTACTCCTCAGTATCCCACATAGCTGTTACACTAACCAGAATTATAATAATAATAACAACATCAATTAACGGAGCAATTCTAATAATAGTCGCCCACGGAATCTCATCTTCGGCCCTTTTTTTCCTAGTTAACATAACTTACACTAAATTTCATACACGAAACATCGTATCCTTAAAAAGTAATATAATTACGAACCCTAATTTAACATTTTGATGATTTATATTTACTATAGCAAACATTAGCGCCCCCCCAACTTTAAATTTATTAGGAGAAATTCTCATATCTATAATACTTATTAAATGGCACACTATCCTATCAATTTTTATCTTTTTAATCACAATAATAACCACCTCATTCTGTATTATAATATTTTTAACCCTGAATCACGGGAAAACTATAATAAAAATATCAAACAACGACCCAATAAAATTCTTCTTATCATTGACAACCCACCTAATTCTTTGCATCTTAATAGTTTCAAAGATAGAATTTATAACCTTATTATAATTTAGTTTAAAAAAAACAACAATTTGTGGGATTGAAAATCTTATATTAAACTATTATCTATTCTTATATTAATTATAGCTACCCCCATAATCTTTTTATCGTTAAATTTTCTAAAAAATTCAACATTTTTATCTTTAGAAATCCCATTTTTTATCAATGATTTATGAAACCTTAAAATTAGATTTATTATAGATTGAACTTCTTGCTCATTTACTTCCACAGTAATATTTATTACCTCTATAATTTTAATATATAGAATATCTTACATACCTCAAGACGAACATAAACAATTTATATTAATTATAATAATATTTACGATATCCATAACTTTATTAATTAATAGAAATAACCTAATTTTTATACTTTTAGGTTGAGATGGACTTGGGATCTCCTCATATATATTAGTAATTTTATACCAAAACCCAAAATCAGGATCATCCGGGACCATTACAATTTTATCCAACCGTATTGGGGATGCCTTAATTATTATCTCTATTTCAATGCTCTTCATATTCTCCTCCTGAGAGTTATTTATAGCCCAAATAAATAATAACCTAATCTTTACTCTCTTAATTCTAGCCTCTTGCACCAAGAGAGCCCAATTTCCATTCTCTGCTTGGCTACCCGCAGCAATAGCCGCCCCAACCCCTATCTCCGCTTTAGTCCACTCATCCACTTTAGTCACAGCAGGAGTATTCTTAATAATTCGTTTAACAAAATATCCAAACATTAATACCCTGATAATTTTGATACTATTAGCTTCCATGACTACCATCTATGCTAGAATAACCGCCTGTTGAGAGCCTGATATAAAAAAAATTATCGCATTTTCAACGCTTAGCCAAATTGCAATAATAATATTTGCAATTTCTTTAATAAACCCCAACCTAGCCTTCTTTCACCTAATTACCCATGCTTTATTTAAATCTATAATATTCATAGCAGCCGGAATAATCATTATAAACTCTTCATACCAAGATATACGTCACATGGGTACAATAATAAAAAGTTCCCCAATCATTTCTTCAGCTATAGGGATTTCTTTGATGGCTTTAATAGGGCTACCTTTTATATCTGGATTTTTTTCTAAAGATATAATTTTAGAAATAATAATTAAATCTACATTTATACAAATTATATCTTTATTAATAATTTCATCTATCGCAATAACAGCTATATACTCTTTACGCATAGTAAAATTATCTTTTAAAATACTATTAAAAAACAAAAAAGATTCCACTTTAATACCTTATAACTATATAGAAATCCCCTTAATAATTATAAGTCCTATATCTGTCTGCTCCGGGGCAATAATTTCGTGAATCTCTCTCCCGATGCAACATTTTATTATACCCTCACTTTTTAAAAAAATAATTACTCTAATGTTAATAATTGGGTTATTAATATCAATTAATATAAAATATATATCTTATAAATACTTCAAAATAGGCCAAATAGCTATAAGAATTTGATTTATTAATATAATTACCACAAAACCTTTCCCTAAAAATTTAAGTTTTTTTAAAACAATTTTAAATTTTGATAAAAATTGACAAGAAATATATGGACCCAAAATAACTTTCTTTACATTAAAAAATACAGCTTATAAGCCCACCTACACAATATTATCCCCTATATTCATGTTACTTATACTATCAATACCAACAACAATCTTATTAATCTTGATATAT